>VMDO01014435.1:0-54637 GCA_007922755.1 Pedetes capensis | reverse complement strand
TTTCTGGTTTTATGTTGAGATCTTTTATCCATTTTGAGTTAACTCTCATGTATATTGAGAGATGCGGATCCACTTTCATTTTTCTGCATGTGGATGACCATGTTTCCCAGCACCATTTGTTGAAGAGGCTGTCCTTTTTCCAGTTTACTTGCTTTGCTCCTTTGTCAAAAATAAGGTGGTTATAGGTGTGTTGAGGTATATCTGGGTCTTCTATTCTGCTCCAGATGTCTTCGGGCCTATTTTTGTGCCAGTACCAAGCTGTTTTTGCAACCATTGCCTTGTAGTAAAGTTTGAAGTCAGGGATTGTGATTCCCCCTGCATTAGATTTGCAGCTTAAAAGTGTTTTGGCTATACGTGGTCTTTTGTGGGGAACCCCAATTTATAACCAGTCAATTAGAATCCACTTGGGGCTTGTGATTGGCATCTGAAGTGGAGACAGTCTTGTGAGACTGACCCCTTAATCTGTGGGATCTGATGCTATCTCCTCAGAACTAGTATAAGAATTGGATTAAATTATGACACCCATTATGTGCCTGCTAGAGAATTGCTGACTATGTGGGAAATACCTACGTGCATTTTGGTGATCAAATGTGAAGTATTCTGTTTTGAACACTGTATTTGGTGCACAAAAAGTTGAGTTTTTTCTTTTAAATTTCTACCTACAATTAGAGAAATCTTTGGCTGCAACTCTGCCACAAACACCACATATTGATATATATTTACTGATTGATTTTCTCTCAGTTTAGTTATTGCTTTTCTTCCCTATCTCCTATAGTTATTACCATTGTCACTGAGCCAATCAACTAAGTCTGGTAAACATTCTATTTTTTTTCCTTTTCTTCCTTTGTGTCAAAGAAATTATCTTGTCCTGTGAGTCTATAGTCTAAATATTTCTTCCTGCTATCTGATTTTCAAAATCACCCATGGCTACAACCTAATTTATGCTTTTATTTTATTTTGTTTGGATTATTAAAGATATAACTTCAATAAAATTGGAGCCCTATCTCCACATTTAATCATACTTGAAGAAATAGCAGTCCAAAGAAAAATTAGAATCAAAATAAATTCTAATATTTAATCCAATCTAATTGAAGCTGATTTAATCAGTCTCTTAAAAAATCTGCAAAAATAGACCTGATCCTTCATGTGAATGAATGCTGCTTCCTTAAAGCACCCCATCTCTTCTCAGAGTTCAGTTCTGGAATATCCTTTTCTGTAGCATGTTATTTCCATTTTTTCTGATACAAACTTAAACACAGTAGGTTCTTTTATGGAGACACTCTTTTCCTAATCATCCTTATAGTCCCTCAAAGGTCTTGGGGCAATGCAGGAAGATTCAGACTCTTCATTAGAAAATGGAGAAAAAGGGAAAAACAAGGCAGTGGAATAGAACAAAGAAGGGGTTAGTTGTTAAGGCACCAACATTTTCCTTTGGAGAACTAATGAAGGCCCACCCTCCTGTTCCTTCTGTATGGGAACCCTTCTTCCTTACATACCCCTCAGCCCACCCTCTCATTTCCCACAAAAACCATGTCATATCCCACATATTGAGTCAAAACCACTTCTTTCAGTATTTATTAGACTAATACTTTCATTTGCTTGTTTGTATTCTTTAACGTTCTCATTAGTATACCTGTGAGTTTACATGCCAGTGTTTTGGTTTAATAGATTCCTGCTAGGGATAGGATGATGATTCATCCACTGACTTATTTTCTGTAGAAGTTTAATTAGTCATAAATGTGCCTCTGCAACAATGATGCAAATATGGGCCATCTGTACCCTTCTAGTGTCTGTGAAGGGCCAAAAATCCATTAGCAGTCATGCTATCCTGCTGGACCTACCCTGCCTCACTAGAAGAAAATTGCTGAGTCCATTTTCCCAACTTGGTCTGTGTTAGTTTGGGGTAACTTTTCTGGGACAGCACGGGGAACTTGATTATGTGCACTGTATTAGTTTGTTTGCTGCGGTGGCAGGAAAAAAAAGATCAAAACAAAGTTATGGGAGGAATGATTTTTTTAGAGGATTGCAGTCCATAATGGAAGGAAGTGCCAGGGGAAGGCAGTAGTGTAGGTCTGTAGCAAAGAACCTCACATCTTGATGAATCAGGAGAAGAGAGCAACCAGAACCATGGGTTCAAGTGACAACGTCCAAAGGCCTGCCCCCAGTGGCCTACTTCTGCAAAGCTAGATCATGTCTCCCAAAATTCCATAACCTCTCATGAGAATGCCACCAGCTGGGAACCAAACATTCAGACATAGGACTCTTGGGCAACATTTTAGATTCAAACAAAAATAGTCTGCTCCTGACCCCCAAGGTCATGGCCATCTTATGCTGCAAAATACATTTAGTTCAACTTGAAGATTTCCCAAAGTCTTAACAGTCTCAACTGTGTTCAAAAGTCCAAGTCCTTGTCTCCTCTGAGACTTAAGGGAAAACTTAGCTGTGAGTTCCTGCAAAACAAAAAACAGTGACTTACTTCCAACATACAATGACAAGAGTAAGAATTCCCATTCCAAAATAAGGAATAGGGGTGCAGAAAGGAAAGATTGGTCTGAAGCAAGGCCTATATCCTGCTGGACAAACAAATCCTGTAGTTCCATGTCTGGCATCTGGTACATGTGATATTATCTGACATCTGACATCTAGCAACATCTGGACTCAAATAGGCTTGGATGGCTCTGCCCTAATTGCCCTCTTGGGATGAGTCCACTCACTGCTGATACTTTTCCTCAGCAGACATTTCATATTTTTGACATTTCCAACATCCTGAGGTCTCCATTGCTGCTTTGGCTCCACCCTCAAAGCTTACTGTATCCACCCTTCAGGGACTCTCCTCAGGGAGCCTGATCCTAGTACACATTGGCTAGCCCCACAAGCTATTCTCTAGGACCTTGGTGGCAGCCTCCATAAGCCTATAACATTTGCATTCTTCCTGCCTGCAAAACTAGCCCCACATAGGTGTTGCCAAGGTGTGCTGCCAGCTCGAGTGGTAGCTAGGCCCTTTTGGACCATGACTGCAATAACTTCTCAGTTCTCTATGGGGAAAACTCACTTCCCTGGATAGCTCCTGTGCAGTGAGGCATGCCAGAAGCACCCACCTTTCAGCTACTCTCTCTTCAAAGAAAGATCTTCCAAATAAGCTTTCAGTTTCACATCTTGGTGTCTTGGATGGGAGGGGCATGGGCAATTCCTTCTTTGCTTTGAGAGTATTTCTCTTTAATGGCATTTATATCTTCAACATTTATGTCCTCTTTGACCAAATCAATCCTGTCCACAGTAAACTTAGACAAGCTGTGGCTTTTTCCCTCTTTAACCTGCACATTTTTCAGTACTTTCTACTCTGCCACTTTTAAAATCATAAACCTCACTAAAAGTGCTAATAATAACCAACATGTAGCCCAAATATTATGCCACCTTTCTGTTATTTTCTCTGCCAAATTAGTCTCTTACTTTTAAATTCAGTCTTGCTCAAATATTTAGAGAATAGACAAACCACAGACAGGCTCTTTGCTAAAATATGACATGAATGGACTCTAGTCCAATGCCCAACAGATTCCTCGTTTTCCTCTGAAACTCTGTGAGTCCCACACACATATCTTTCAGAGGCTACATTCTGGTCTTTTGAACCCTCAGCAGCACCTCACTTCAAGCTCTGCTTATAGCATTCAATGGGTCCTCACACTTGCATCTCCAAACTCTTTCAAACACCTCCCACAAACAAGTTCTATCAGTCTAAGAAACACATGGATCAGGTTTCTCCATAGCAAAGACCCTATTCTCTGGTGCCAATTTTTTGTATCAACTCATTTATTGCTGTGGCAGAAAAACTGACCAAAACAAACTTATGGGAAAAACGATTTATTGGGGACTCATGTTTAGATGACATCAGTCTCTAATGTTGGGATGCATGAAAGAGAAGCTGGCAGCAGCCATGGGTCAAGCAGAGAAATTCACATCTTAGCAATCAGGAGGCGGACAGAACAACTGGAACCATAGGTCCAGGTAAAATCCTCCAAAGGTCTGGACCCAGTGACCTATTTCCTCAAAGCAAGACTCTGCCTTCCAATGTTCCATAACCTCCAGGACAGCACCACCAGGTGGAACCCAAGCATTCCAATACAAGGTTTTTAGGAGATGTTTTAGATTCAAACCATAACATGGATCTACTAGCAACTATTTTCTTGAGGGACTTTTTTTAGAAGGTGGGTATATACCTGGAGCACATCATGGACTGCACTTTCATTCTTGAGGGAGGCCAAGATTGCCTTTCTTCCTCTCTGGTGCTGATTAATTGGCTACCAAGAGTGAGAAGTAGGAGTCCCTCAGTCTTAGGATGAAAGATCAGACTGCTCAACATTTTGCTATGAATCCTGATGGAAGGGCTAGCTTCAAATTCCTCTAATTCTCTTGTGTAAAAGTGCCAATGTTTGTCTCAAATCCAACTTTTTTTTTAAGTGGAGTATTTTTCTTTGTGCTTCACTAGGAACTTAACACATGAATTTCAGACATGCTCTACCCTGAGTTATAATCACCTCAGGACAGTCAACCACCATACTGTAGATATTGCTGGCCTTGAGTTCATAAATTTTAGCCAGAATTGGGTTCTATGGGTGTTTATTTCAGATGTCAAAATTTCTCTAACTCTAGAACTTGCCATTCTGTGTAATTTCAGTGGCATGTTCTAACCAAGAAACAAATCAGTTTTTCTCTCATCCCTCATATGGTGATCCCCATGAATTCCTGGACCCATGTTTATACTAACAGTCTACCCCAATTGTTCTGAAGCCTGCTGGACCCCATGGTGGATACAAAATCACCAGGGTATCATGTTTCTGGTTTTTTTTTTTTTTTTTTGAAGAATGAGTTTGATTTCTTGATAAATTTGATATTTGTTAAAAGAACAATTTTCACCTTGCAATTTGAAAATGAAGGAAAGAATATTGGGGCAGTTGTTGGAATAAAGAGGTAAAATTAAGGGACATATGTTGGGTGAAAAGCTATATTTGTTTAATTAGGAAGGTTTAATTGGATAAGAATCCAAAGTTTCAAGAGAGAAAGAGGAATATTGTAGAAGCAAATCCAAAGAGACAGTGAGAGGGAATGATATCCAGGGCATGTATAAGTGGAAGAATTTCCCTTAGACTGGAGCAAACCCCCTTTTATTGAAAGAATGACGGCTAAGTAATCAATATGCACTATTGCTACTTTGCCTTTTTTCTCTTGTCCTTCTTAGGCACCTGGTCCCATATTAAATGACTTTTGTCAAAGGTACCTGTTTTTTTTTTCTTTATCTTGGTAAGCCATTGATCATTTCTGTTTTTATTTTTATTGATCTTTCACCAGTATATGAATTATGTGATATTCCTTTGTTCCTAGTACATTTTCTAGTTAAGATTGCTTTTCTTCTATTTCCTTTCTTTCTTTAGCAACTTCTAAATGTCAGAATTTCTCAGAGTTCTACTCTTTACTTTCTTTCTAGTCTTGGCTTCGAATAACATTTCTGTACTGATGATATTTAAACATACATATCTCTCTCAGAGCTTTCATCTGAGAAGATATTTTTATCTCCTCATATAAATGTCTAACAGCACATGATCAATTTTTCATGACCAACACAAAAATCTTGATTTCCCACCTCATGTTTACCCTCTCAACTTCAAACCCATGCTCTTTTCTTCGCTATTAGAAGATTGGATGGACTGCTGCAATGTTCTCCCAATTGATTACTCAATCTTCACAGTAACTCCCCTCCACCAAAGGCTTATCTACATACCAGGCAAGGAAATTATTTCTCACTCTTAGAACAGCTACTAGCAAAAAATGAGAGGTAGCAAATGTTGGTGAGGTTGCAGAGAAAAAGAACACTGTTGGTGAGAATATAAATTAGTATAGTCATTGTGGAAAACAGTATAGAAATTCCTCATAAAATCAAAACTAGAACTACCATATAACCCAGCAATCTCATTCCTGAGTATGTATCTAAAGGAGATGAAATCAATGATATATCTCGACTCCCATGTTGTTGGCATATTATCCACAATAGCCAAATATGGTATCAAGTTAAATGTTCATCAGCAGATGAATAGATAAAGAAAATGTGGTATCTATATGCAAGGGAATACTATTTAACCTTTAAAAAGAGGGGAATCTTTATTTATAACAATATGAATGAACCTGGAAGACATTATGGTTTGTGAAATAAGCCAGACACAGAAAGACAAATAATTTATGGCTTCACTTATATGTGGAATCTAGCAAGTAATATTTATAGAAGCACAGAATAGAATAGTGGTTGCCAAGTGCAGGATATTGGGAAATGGATGTGGAGATATTTGTCAAAGGGTACAAATTTCAGTTAGTATGAGTAAGTGCAGGAGATTGATTATACATGGTGAGCACAGTTGATAATAAAATATGGTATACTTGAAAACTGCTAAGAGAGTAGATCTTAAATGTTCTCACCACAAAAACAATAAGTATGTAAGGTATGGGATTTGCTTTGCTTGATTTAACCATGACATAATTTATACACTCTGTGTACTGAAAGTATATACAATTTTTGTTTGTCTATCATAGCATTTTGTATTTTAAAATATTTATTTTTTAATTGACAATAAGTACATTCGTTTGAAATATAGTGGAAAGGATAGAGTTAATACATTAATTATATCTTAATTTTAAAAATTGCATATTACATCTCTGATTGTTATTCAAATCTAAGCTCCTTGGAAATATGATCCCTGGATCTCTAGTTTCTCAATATTTGTTGACTGATGTAGATTCCCAATGACACTTTTTTATACTTCTTTTCATGACAGTAAATACATATGTCTATGCCTGAGACATCAATTCCTGATCTGTACATACTTCTCTGAATGACTATTCCAACCCCAACATTGCCTCCACCATGGTCTTCTGGTTTCTCATAGAATTTTAAGAACAATCAGGGCGAATGTTTACATTTATTCATAGCGTTTAACTAGTTTTTCTTTATGTTTGCCAATCTTCTTCATATAGATGGCAGCTCCTCTAAAATTCTTCTAAAAAATAACCCAGTAGTTCTTCCTTCTTCTTCTCTTGCCTTCTGTAGAACTTACTCATTTTCAAAGCAAATCCTGTTTATCCAACTCGGCAGTTTTCTCTCTCCATTATTTTCATGAACATAATAAACACCGTTAGCTAAAGCAAAAGAAAGACATGATGAAGTTAAGGAACTAAACAGAAGATTTCAGAAGGCAGTTCGAGAAGACAAAAACAAATATTATAATAACATGTTCAAGGAGCTGGAGGCAGAAAACCAAAAGGGAAGAACACGCTCTGTGTTTCTCAAGCTCAAGGAAGTGAAGAAAAAATTCAAGCCTCAAGTGGCAGTAGTGAAAGATTCTACAGGGAAAATATTAAATGATGCAGGAAACATCAAAAGAAGATGGGAAGAATACACAGAGTCATTATACAAGAAAGAATTGGTAGATAACCAACCATTCCAAGAGGTTGCATATGAAGAGGAACCAATGGTGTTGAAGGATGAAGTGGAAGCTGTCTTGAAAGAACTGGCAAAACACAAGGCTCCAGGAATTGATGGGATACCAATAGAGATGTTTCAACAAACAGATACAGCACTGGAGGTGTTAACATGTTTATGCAACAGATTTGGAAAACAGCTACTTGGCCAATTGACTGGAAGAGATCCATATTTGTGCCTATTCCCAAAAAAGGGGATCTGACTGAATGTGCAAACTATCGGACAATATCATCAATATCGCACACCAGCAAAATTCTACTAAAGATCATTCAGAAGCGAGTGCAGCAGTATATAGACAAGGAATTACCAGGAAATCAAGCGGGATTCAGAAGAGGGCGGGGATCTAGGGACATCATTGCTGATGTCAGGTGGATATTAGCTGAAAGCAGAGAATATCAGAATGATGTCTATTTATGTTTTATTGACTATGCAAAAGCATTTGATTGTGTGGATCATAACAAATTATGGATAACACTTCAGAAAATGGGAATACCAGAACACCTAATTTTGCTCATGAGAAATCTGTACATGAACCAGGAGGCAGTTGTTGGAATAGAACAAGGAAACACTGAGTGGTTTAAAGTTGAGAAAGGTGTGCGTCAGGGCTGTATACTTTCACCCTATCTCTTCAATTTATATGCTGAGCAAATAATCCGAGAAGCTGGACTTTATGAGGAAGAACGTGGCATCAAGATTGGAGGAAGACTCATTAACAACCTGCATTATGCAGGTGACCCCACTCTGCTTGCTGAAAGTGAAGAGGATTTAAAACATTTACTGATGAAGATCAAAGATCATAGCCTTCAATATGGGTTACAACTAAACATCAACAAAACAAAAATCCTTACAACTGGGTCAGCACGCAACTTCACAATAAATGGAGAAAAGATTGAGGTTGTCCAAGATTTTGCTTTCCTTGGTTCTGTAATCAACACCCATGGAAGCAGCAGTCAAGAAATCAAAAGACGCATTACTCTAGGAAAAGCTGTGGCAAAAGATCTCTTTAGAGTATTGAAAAGCAAAGATGTCACATTGAAGACGAAGGTGCATCTGACTCATGCCATGGTATTTTCAGTGGCATCATATGGTTGTGAAAGCTGGACATTGAACAAGAGAGACAGAAAAAGAATTGATGCTTTTGAACTGTGGTGCTGGAGACATCTATTGACTATACCATGGACTGCCAAAAGAACCAACAAATCTGTCCTAGAAGAAGTACAACCAGAGTGCTCTTTGGAATCAAGACTGGCCAAACTGCGTCTTACATATTTCAGACATGTAGTCAGGAGAGAGCAATCCCTGAAGAAGGACATCATGTTTGGGAGAGTGGCAGGTCAATGCAAAAGAGGAAAACCCTCCACCAGATGGATTGACACAGTGATTGCAACAATGGGCTTAAACATAAATAAGATCGTTTACCTGGCACAGAATCGACAAGTGTTTTGATCTGCTGTACATAGGGTCGCTATGAGTGGGACTCGACTCGACGGCACCTAACAACAACAACAACAATAATAAACCGCTTAGGCTCTAAGTTTCAAGGATGTTAGAACAGAGCCAGAGATAGTGTGGAAAGAATTTTCACATGAATTTGCATCCCTTGTTCCCTGGAAACTGCCATCAGAGTAGTCTCTGTAAAATATGAACTATACCTTTAAAAATTCCTACTCAGTCACATCTAAGGCCTCTAACTCTGCACTCTGAGATAATGAGGTCAGGGACTGGGTTTGTTTATTTTACATTTGTTTACTGATTGACTAGTGTGGTTCTGGCTATTGATAAGCACTCCACAAATATTTGAATAAACAAATGAATGACAACGTTTATAATGTTCCTTCACATGTCATAAGCCCAATCATATTTTTCCTACCATCTATCTATTTCCACATTGCAATGGTGCATCATTTGAAGTTCCAGATATACACAGTGATTTTCCTGCCCTCATTTCTCTTCTCAAATAGTTTTTTTCTGAACCAAATGGCTCTCTTGACTCAGTTCCAGCCTATTTTCTACTTTAATTAAATTCATTCTTCCAAATTTCCACAAGGGTAAGACCTGTAATGTGTATATGCATTTCTTCTCTCCTATGCACTTTGGATGAAAGCTAATAGGTACCCAGTAGATGACTATTGAACTAAGTGACATTAAGTAATTTTGCTTTCATCACAAAAATTTTCCACATATGGTGTTTTGTAAGCTTGTCCCAATTGTCATAATCTTTCTTTGTCAGGGTAAACATTGTCATTCTGATTTTGTAGATAGGTGAGCTAAGGCAAAGAGAAGTTTAAGTGGTTTGCCAGTTACAGTATAATTTATAGTAAATACTAGAATTTATCTAGATAAATATTAGAATAAATGCTAGAATTCATGTCTTCAGACTTATGTTTCCTAGTTCATATACCCCCCCTATGTCTGTCAGCTTGTGCTGTGAGGACTTGCATGTTGCTGTGATGCTGGAACTTATGCCACCAGTATCTCAGATACCAGCAGGTCCACCCATGGGGACAGGTTTCAGCTGAGCTTCCAGACTAAGATAGGCTTGGAAGAAGGACCTGGCAGCCCACTTCTGAAACAATTAGCCAGTGAAAACCCTATGAATAGCAGAGAAGCACTGTCAAATATAGTGCTGGAAAATGAGCCACCAGATTGGAAGCCATTCAAAAGACGACTGGGGAAGAGTTGCCTCCTCAAAGTAGAGTCAATCTTAATGATGGGAATTGAGTAAAGTTCCTAAGATCTCCATTTGCTGTTGGGCATGACTCAAGAAGAGAAGAAACATAATGGCTATAACAATGGGCTCAAACATAAAAAGATTGTGTGCATGGCACAGCATCGGGTAGTGCTTCATTGTGTTGTACATAGGGTCACTATGAATTGGACTTGATTCAGTGGCACCTAAAAACAACAACAATATGAACTTGTTATTTGTTGTTGGTATGTGCTTCCAAGTTGGGTCCCACACAGAGTGACCCTAGGTACAACAGAATGAAACATTTCCTGACACTGTGCCATGCTCAGTACTATGTCAGTGCTTCTCTGCTACTCATAGGGTTTTCAATGGCTGACTGTTTTGAGAGTGAGCTGCCAGGTCCTTCTATTTTTGCAGTGCTGGGGATTGAACTCAGGGCATCAGAGCATGCAGAGCAAGTGCTCTACCAGTGGAGCTAAACCCCATCCCCAACAAGTTCATATAGAGACTTGAAAACATGTTCATAGTGTCGTGGCAGCCAGGAGCCATCTAGAGTCCTTGTGGCAGAAGATGGCATTTTTGGCTTTATCTTTGCCAAACTGAAAACTGTAAAAAGTTCCATAGAGAATCAGAGAATGAATAAAAAGGAAATGTTTTCTCTCTTTAGGCTTTGGAAGTTTCTCTAGAGACATGGGATAAAAATCAGGGTTGTTTTGTTATAAGACTTTTTAAAAAATAATAAAAACAACGTATTACATTTGCAATTTTATCCCACTTCACAGTATTAAGCACAATTTCTAAAAATCTTAAAACATGCCATTTTTATTAATGGTCCATTTAAAACCACCAAACATTTTGATGTCAATTACTAAAACAAGGTTTAACGCTGTCAGAAAGCATTAGTGCTAAAAACAGTCATCCTCTCTGTATTTTCATCTGCAAAGCATTAGAGTTTATAAAACAATTTTAACTCTGAGTATGTAAGGCCTTATATGAAGGTTTCCATATGTTAAGAATTTTATTTGTGTGTTTTATTTTAAATTGCTTTGAAAAACAGACAGTTGAGGTTTATAGGAAGGAATCTTTCTTTTAGGAAATAAATGTCTCAAAAGTGCAGGGCACCAGCAGTAAAAACATTGTGACCACAAATCAGAAACACATTGGGATGTGTTTGTTGAGTACACCTCCTGAAGCCAGTATTTTGTTTCTATTTGCTGGAAAATTGAAAAATCTGCTGTATCTTGGCATGGCTCGTTGGCCCAGCCCAGATTCCTTATGCAGTAGATGGCATTATTGTATACATAGCTAGGCTGTTGAGCCCTCTGTTTTCGGCACAGAGACTTTAAACATAAAATGTACCTGTGAACAGCAGCATTATTCAGCTATAGTTTTTCTCCACGTCAAGTTAGTTTGCATACTCAACCTGCCCCCTTTAAAAACTGTGTGGAGGGGGGAAAAAAAAAAAAGGAAGAGAAGAACACAATTAATCAGTGTTTCAGCTGTTGAGTGGCATTTGGCCAAAAGCCACCAGGCTGACAACTGGAGTTTGGAGTGTGTTTTTGCAAGGCTAATTTAAGGTGAACTTAGATGGATTCAAGATTTATAAGCCTTAAGATGTCCTTACTGGAGCAAAGTTCAAGTTAAGTAATCTACCACTCATGGTGCAGATGGGGCTTAGCCCACAGTGCCCTGTGATTTAGTCTATAGTCAAGAAGAATTTCAAAAACAGGCAGAAGGCCTGAGTTTCTATGTTTTACTTCAAAGGTCTTCTAATAACTGAGAGTATTGAACTCTGTTAACCAGCTAAGAAGGTTAGTAGTTTTGAGGCACTGCTTTTATAGCTATTGATGATTCCAAGTTTAAACTTTAAGGCTCACCTCTAGTGTACATCTGTTTTAACACATTAATGACTGCGAGAAACTTGTACTCCTACGTTGGGATTTCATAGGAATTTCAGAATGAAGAGCAGAACTTTTCAAGGGATTGAAAATACCTCTAGAACTACATAGACTCGTGGGACGGTAGTTGAAAAACTACCTGTAGAACCATTTAACAATTTAATGAAATGTATTTATCCTATGTAAAATAGATTTTTGTTTGTTTTTGTTGCAGTACTGGAATGTTGAACCTAAGGTTTCAAACATACTTTCCAAGTGCTCTACCAGTGAGCTGCGCTCCCAACCCCTTTTTTATTTTTTATTTATTATGAGACAGGGCCTTCCTAAATTACACAGGCTGCCTCTGGACTAGAATTTGCAATCCTCCTGCCTCAGCATCCCAAGTTGCTGTGATTACAGGTGTGTGCCACGGCACCCCATTTAAAATAGTGTTTGAAACTGTCCTGAATACGTTCATTTACAATTGCCAACAAAAGTAGAAATCGGGCTTTGGTGTTAGTTTGCTGTATACTACCATGTTATAGCCAATATTATTAAGTTAGGAGGAAGTTCAACTTCTTGCTATCTAGTGGCAAGAAAATAAAAACTTTTCTATATGAAATATTTAGGATTGTTTAATTGAAATAAGCCTGCAGCTGTAGCACCATGGCTTCTGATCCCATCTCAGAAGCTAAGCAGGGTGAGGCCTGCTTAGTACTTGGATGGGAGACCACCTGGGAACACCAAATAATGTAGGCTTGGGAGGAGTACCAGGCAAGCCATGCCCAAAAGTCAATCCGCCATTGAAAACTCTATGAATATCAGAGAAACACTGACAATAGTGTTTCACTTGTTGTAAGTAGGGTTGCTATGAGCTGTACACCAACTCAACAGCACCTAACAACAACAACAACAACAACAACAACAACTGAAATAAAAAGGGACAAACATGAAACAACTATTATCCTTAACAAGGAAGAAAATACTAATCAGACTTGTGAATGAATGCCCCTTATTAAAGGAGTTTCATTATTTTTCTTCATTCTGTGTATCATCATCAGTAGAGAGCTGAAATATTCTATGTGCAGTTACTTTATCTAAGAGATATGTAAAAGATAAATAATCAAAAGGTTAAAGTCCAATATAGATTGGTTAAAAATAAATGAAATTGTCATATAAAAGCACCCTGTGTTATTCATGGATTTCTATTTTAAAAGGGTTCAGAAAGAGATATCTATGAATGGTACAGGGAATTGTAAATTACCTCATTTTAAGAAATGGAATGACATTTTGAAAGTAAAATAAGTTATATCTAATAAACAATAGTTGATGTTTTCAATGACTGAGGGAAAAAAGCTTTGGGGATTTGAAGTAACATCAGCTTTTATAAGAAAAAGCAAGATAATTAAATGGTTTTCTCATCTTTCACTTTTAAATATTATGCATAAGCTTCACTAGTATTATTTCTTCCTGCCAGCAGCAAAGACAAATATGGATTATTTCAGTATGGATGAAAAACTAATTGTGCAGAGCCTTGTAAATTGCCAGACGTAAAGCAAGGGGTCACTCCTTCCTTCAGCACTCTTCAGCAGCTTCAATTTCCTCCTATGCACACCTTTTATTTTCTACAATACTGCATATGTCCTATATGGAAGCTTGGCCAGTCTTTGTCTGCTTCTTTTATTTTAAGTTTTATTTTTCACCTGTAGTGGCTGGGGGCAGCAAGACATAAGTCTAATCGGCAGTGGAGATGTTCCCTGTCCAGGAGAGAAGTCTGAATTATGTTTTCTTTTGTAAAATGAAAGAGACCGTAGTGAATATAGATTCTTACCTTTACCATGAATCTTATTCCTAAGAAATGCAGCACCATCATTGTAAAATAGAAAATGTGTTGATCTTTATTTTACAGCTCAAGAAACCCTGATTCTCTGTTATGGACTGGTTTCAACCTTATGTAAATTTTTTTTTTTTTTTTTTTGCTATGGTTAAACTCATTTGATTACTTTTAAAAATTTCTAGTGTTACATTAGAAAAACTTTTTTACTCAAGAACTTAGCCTTTTGATCTGAGGTCTCTTAACCCTGGAACTAGAGTTTAGTGCGATCTTTCCCGGGTACAGCCCCCACTCCATGCAATGGGAGAATGGAAATCCCCATGAGCTGTGTTCATACTCATTGTGAGTCAGAAGCAGGATTAATAGAAGTATTCCTCTGATATTTCATATGCTTTGTAAAGGGTGGATTTAGTCATTTATTTATTTGCTGCTAAGAAGTATTGAATTCCTCTTAGAAGGCACCAGGGGTTTCATTAACCAATCTCTAAGCAGATTACAGTAGTCCTTGTCTTCAAGAAAGAAGTATAAATAATAAGCTTGATTCTAAAGAAAATTTTAACCTTTTCACTCTTCTTTCCAATGAAGCAGAGAATAGAGTCTGAAGGACTCCAAGGCTACACCTTAAGCTTCATCTGTTGCTGATCACAACACTTTTTAAGATTGGACTGCTCATTGACATAATAATCTTAAATTTATCAAAGAATAGGAAAGATGTAAGTGTCTGTCTACATATGCCTTCTACTGAGTTAATGATATCCTATTTCTTTAACACATCTCCTTGTTACTATATTATGGACTGACATTTATTGTGTATTCTTTAAATATGAAGATAATGACATTATCATGTGTATATTTATCATTGATTTTCAATATAGTCAGTTAATGTTAGGATGGCAACATTTAAATACATATTTTCCCTGAAGATACAGAAAACCTTTTGTGTTTGGAGCAATTTTATGTTGAAATTTCTTCTCTATTACTTTTCACTCCATGCAGCAATTGTAGAACAATTTCTTTTTAATTTTAGATACAATGGCAGTTATCATCAAAACAAAAGTGAGAGAGGACTGTAGTGCTTTATTGTCCAGAGATATTTCCTGCTATCTTCAAAGATAGAGCCCTAATCATAAACTATTAACTTGTACTTTCTCTATGAATGATATTTTGAGATGGAGTTGGAAAAAAAAATTATTAAGCTTTTTGTCAACTCAATATTAGATGCAATGAAATGAAGTCATTTAATCATGACATAGTTAATGCATAGCTGAATGTAACATAGGGGTTGTACTTGTACACATGTGCATACAGACACACCTCATGCCTAGCAAAGTAAGTAATGATGTCTTCAGGTATGTTCTGTAAACCCTAGAGATCAAAAGCAAGCCATGCTAAGCCAAAACAAGAACAGTCAAAGCAAAACTAAGTCCATTTTATTCGTTACTCTTGCTAATTTTCTTTCCCCGGCTGGGGCCAAGGAGAGTAAAGATTCTAAATTTGTTACTTTAAGTTATTTAGAATATGAATTTTGATTTCACTCAACCTACCCTACCTCTCAAGCAGGTTTGCTTGTATTCTGTAGAACCAATGAGATACTAGAGTACAGACTATTACATATTACTATGACACCAGCTCATCTTGGGAGAACCATTAGGTGTATCATTTGTAGATATGGAGACTGCTTTATAAGTAGACTAGTCACTGGCTTATTTTTAGATATGTTTACAAAAGGCACATAGGGCCTGAGACTATTTCTTCCAGCATTATGTATGACTCTGTTGAAAGCAAAGGAAGCAGGTCAAAAATACAAAAAGATCTTGGTGTCTGCTGAAGGATCCCTGAATACCTCCCACGACATGTAGCACTTATTTTTTTCGTGAAGTTTGCTCACCTCAGTAAGTTTGCTCACCTCATCTGAAATTAGTCAATAATTTATGCAATGCACACATGCATCCAAAATCTTTATACAGGTTACCGAATCTTGTACAAATGACAGTTTTTTTACTTTCAGTAATGATTTGACCTTATTTGCAGTTTTATTGGTCCAAGATAAGTTTGAGGACACAATGGAAGTCAAGTACTGCACAGATGGTTAGACTATTGTACAGTTACCCATCTCTAAAATAATCCACATAAATTTAAAACAGAAACAAAATCTTTTGCTGCTCTTAAGCTAAAAGTCTACTCAGAATCCCTAGGTGGCATTGAAAGCATTTAGACTCATTTCATTCACATGTCAGGTAAAGACTTTCATTTAGCAGTGAGATGAATGCTGAATAATGGATCTTTTGAATAATGTAATTAAGAATTCATTAGGGGGGACTTAAAAATGACAGAATGCAATGTGTGTACTTCCTACACTAAACTCCCCAAATGTATCATAGATTTGATGATTAAAAAAAAAAACCAGTAGAGATCCAATTAGAAAAATACTGGCATTTCATTTACAAAATACTGACATTAAAATTCAGTGAGGAACAAATATATGTTTGAATTTATTAGAAATTATGTTAAGTCAGGATTAAAGATCATTTTTATTATTTTAAAATGTGCTCATAATATGACAAAGGACTTAATCAATATTCTGTTTTCCTGAAAAGATCACTTACTGTTCGCTGTGTGAACCTTACAATATTGAAGAAAATCACTTTGTTCTTGGATAAGTGATTTAAATGAGAAATGGCAAACTTCCCTTTTTATTCTTTGCTTTATTTTAATTTAAATGATGAAAAGATTTAAAACAGACACAAATTCAGCAACAGCAGGCTAGAGATTTGTTTGTAACAAAAGCAGGTATTACTCTTTTCTTTTATTACTGTTACCCACACAAGAGGGAGAAGGACGCAGCAACCCACTCCTGAAAAACTCCACCACTGAAAATCCTATGGATAGCAGAGAAGCATTGTCAGATATAGTGCCTCTTTCATTTTGCTATACTTAGTGTCCCTGTGAGTCAGACCCAACTCAATGGCACCTAACAGCAGCAGCAGCAACAACAAAACAACCACCACCACCACAACAACAACAATAGAAGAGGAAGAAGGTTAAGAATGAATTATGGGTTTTCAGTGACCAAACATATTGGTAGTGTTACCATTTTCATGTCCCCATGGCATCACTTGTGTCTGTATGCAAGGGAAAGAAGCAACCTAATTAAGAAAAGGCAGAAGTTTATAGATATCAATGTTTAGTGACTGAGGACCTAGGACATTCTTCCACAGAGGCAATGATAGAATTTTTATCATTTTTGTAGGTAAAATGGTCATTAAAACCTCAGAAATATATCCTCATAGCATTTGTAATCATCTATTTTTGTCAAGGGAGAAGGACCCAGCAACCCACTCCCCAAAATCAATCCATTATTGAAAACCCCATGAATAGCAGAGAAGCATTGACAATAGTGTTTCGCCTGTTGTAGGTAGGGTCACTATGAGTTGGATATCAGTTCCACGGCACCTAACAACAACAACAACAACAACAACAACAACAACAACAACAACAACAACAACATTTTTCTCAAGGAAAAGGATCAGTTTGAGTCATTGCTCTTGCATTTTTCTCTTGTTATGTTATAAGCCAGTGACAACCTGTGCCATAAAATTTGTTATTCTACTTATCAGTTATTTTTTCAATTATATTAAAGAAAAAGGCTCAGAAATTGATGGAATAGATATATTTATTTGTTTTTGTTATAAAAATCAGATTATGTTTATTAGAGGTCAAGTTGGATTAATATATAACTTGTTTTGTTTACATTGCTAAGACTAGGCTAATCTAAAATTGAATCAACTTAAAGGAGTTGTATCTAAGACTTAAGCAATTGCACAGAGCTGACTTATAAACTTGATTTCCTACTATTTTTTGAAAATTCTGACACAGGGTGCTACTCTTAAATGTGCCCTTATAAGAAGGTAAATTATCTAAAGACCTTCCCTGAAAATTTAAAAATAAATTAGCCCCACCTCCCCAGATGGAATTATTCATCCAGATGGTATATGAGAAGATTTTAGTGCTGACTACATTCTAAAGTTTTCTTTTAATTTTATTTTGAAGATCATTTTTTTTCCTTTAAAGATTTCTTCTACTTAATGGGAAACAACATGACCTAATGGAATGAACAAGAGATAAAAGACTGCAAATATTGAGGTTTAATCCCTACTCTGATGGTGCTACCACTACTGCTTTGTGTTTCAAACACATTGTATTGCCCCTCTGTCTCCATATTACTTTATGCAAGATGTGGAAATGTCCAGTTTTGGACTTCTTGTTGATATTAGACGCCGTCAAGTCGGTGTCCAACTAAAAGAGACCTTACATACAACAGATGAAACAGTATTGTTAGTGCCTCTCTGTTATTCATAGGGTTTTCAGTGGCTGATTGGTTTTTTTCTTTTTTGGGGGAGAATGGGGAGTGGGTTGCCAGGTCCTTCTCCCAAGCCTACAGCATGGCTGCAGGCACTTTTGGACTAGGAATGTACAAATGAGCACAGCAAGGAAGGATTAAAATTGTTATCATCTGATAATATTATTATAACACTATTATTATTTGTAAGATAATTAAATATTGTGTGTTCATGCAGTATATGCATATTAGAAAGACAAAAAACTTCATAACACACTTATTAGCATCAACTGAGAAGCATATCCCAAGACAGTCTGAATTCAGAACATAATTGCTGAAGAAATCCAATGTAGAAGTGACCAGAGTTGATGTCAGTTGCTTTAATAACTTTAGTAAATTTTCCAGGAGCAAAGGAATTTTTAAGCTAGGTTTTTAAAAAAAATTAGTCTTACTATTTTGAAGCTAGAAATATGTCCTCTAGATATTCTTTGAAAAAAAATCTATATAGAACATATCCTAAGGTGAGCCTAATGAGTCATACTCTTGTAGAATTACTTCCCCTTGGAATCTGTGATTTGCACCTAAATGGCAGTATATGGTAAAATGATGGGATGCCCTTCCCATAATTGAGCTTTTCGGTGTAAGACTTTGCCTTCACTGACTGGAACCAGAAAAATTCTCCTTTCATAACAGTATTGTTGTGAATTGTATTGAGGGGCTACACAGAAGGAAATCTATGACTCAAGAGTCTCAGTCATGTTACTACAAAAAACCCCAAATTCTTCCAACCTTCAATGAGCTTGGAAGCAGGTTTATCTCCAGCTGAGCCTGTACATAAGAACATAGGCAAACTATGCCAGGACATATGACCCATGTTACTGGGTGATAGTCAATGAATATCCATTAAAGTCACTATGTTTATGGTAATTTGCTACCCAGAGAGAGAAAATTTGTGCAGCCTAATAATATATTCTGATCATGGAATGCTAATAGTAAAATAGTTTTACCTTGTACCCCAACAAATGTACACTTTATTTATAAATAATACACACAGACACACACACACACACACACACACACACACATAGAATACTATTATAAACTGTGGATTATCATTGAAGGTTCATTTCATTCTTAGTTTATTAGATATTACATAGAAGCTCTAGTATTTTCCTTTTTCTAACTTAAAGGATTACCTATACCATATTTAGGGAGTCCACATACACTATAGAAAGCCAGTCCTTGAATCTGGGGTTTCTCAGATGATAGTTCAGTATTAGTATAAAATAAGTGTGATTTTACTTCAAAAATTCCTTGCTTACTACAACCTAGATAATGTTAATATTTCTACAGTGTGCCCTGTGCCCATTTGCTGCTGACCTTGATAGGACTCCACTCATGGTATAAATGAGGAAAGAAGACCCTGGAGAAGGGGGCAGAAAGGAAGGCATAACCACATTGGCTTTGAGCAGATAATTGTGTTTGACCCAAGGAGTCTCAAGATACTTGTTTGAACACAGAGCAACCTAGACTTAGATTTTACCTGTATTCTATATTTCCATTGAATATATGGGATAACTATTTATGGGATCTGAGGACCCGAGTTCAATTCCCAGCACCGTAAAAATGGGAGAAGGGCCTGCCAATCCACTCCCAAGGCAATCCCAAAGCACTCAGCCATTGAAAACCCTATGAGGGTCGCTATGAGTCGGATACCGACTCGACGGCACCTAACAACAACAACAACAAATTTATGGGATCACCTATCTGTACTCTATCTTGTGTTCTCTATCCTTTACTCTCTTAACTCCATCTTCTTTTTATACTCAGAGCTTTAGAAACAAAGTCAAATTAGCAATACAGTCAAGACAGGTATGATTCTATATGTTGTGAGAAATAACTCCCAAAAGCCTTATATTACTTAAATTTTGGGGACAGCCACATTACTTGTCCCCACTATGATTTCTAGTTGGATGTTTAAACAGTGAATTAGCATTAACAGATTTCACTTCCTATTACCAACCATGGAGACTCAAAGGTGAAGAACTCCAGGGAATAAACAGGATGTGTTTTCAATCCTTACAATATCTCTCAGAGTCAGTAGACAAGAGTAGCTTAGAGCCCAGATCTAGAATTAAAGTGAAGGATTCTTATGCTAATGCTGCATCTTGAGGTGACATTGAGCGTAGCATATAACTTTCTGCTTCAAGCTATAAATCATTCATTTATCCAATTAGTCATTCATTCATTAAACAAATACACATTCTATGTGCTACTCTTTTAGGTTCTAGGGTATCAGTAGTGAACAAAGTAGGCTAAGACTCTCATGGACTTAAGTCTAGGGGGAGATGATGATAAAATTAACATAGAACAAATAAACAAATAAGTGGTTTTAAGAAAAGTAATGCAGAATCATTCAGGGATTGTGAAAAACACCAGGAGGAGGTGCCATTTTTGCAGAATGATCAGGAAGAGTCTTTGAAAAGGAATATCCCCTCTGAGAGAGATTAAAACAGTATGGACAGAATCATGAATAAATCTGGGGGAAGAAATTTCAGAGAAGGTGAAGGAAAAAGTTCCAAGGCCCTAAAGAGAATGTGTTTGACATGTTCTAGAAAGAGCAAAAAAGTCAGTGTGGCTAGAGAAGAATGAATCAGGAAGGGATAGAGATTTTCCCATAAATGGTAATCTCATAGAAGTTGCCGAGGCAGGCACTTCTTTGTCCTTACATGATGAAATGGGCTGGAGACTAAAAGTAGATTTTGGAACAGAGATATGATATCATCTCCTTTTCCTTTTTAAAAGAGTGCTCTTACTAGTGTGCAATATATTGTACAGAAATGAAGAGTAGAAACAAGGAGACCAGCTAGGTGTTATTCTAATTATTATTCCAATAATCCAGATGAGGCATGATGGTAGTTCTCATTTTGGTAGAATTCTGGCTATATTTTGAAGTGGCAGCAGTTGAATTTGCTGGTGAATTGGACTGAAATGTTAGAAGAAATGAATAATGACTCTAACATTTTGGCAAAACATAGAATATCAGAAATCATAGAAAAAAAGAGAGAGATATGAGGTAGGGTTGCTATTTACTGAGTTGGAGGAAAATGGAATTAGAGCAAATCTGAAGAGCATCCAAGTCATTCTCTTAACTGTCAAAATTTTAAATACTACAAAATACTCAAAGGGAGATATTGAGAGGTCAATTGAATGCACAATGTTCAGGTTAGTGGTTGGATTGTCCTCAGTGTTTCATAATATTTAGAACCATAGTATGAGTTAAAATTACCAAGAAGTCATCAGAGGAACACCAGATTGCCTCATCTTCTTCCTATCATACTAACATGGTAGTATTGATTCTTTTAGAGACTATTTTAATATTTTCCATTTTAATGACAGTTCAGGAAATTTGTTAATAGAGAAAAAAATTCATTAGTATATTGTCCCTTCAGGTATATCAAATAATATATTATTTATCCATCATTCCACATCTCAATCAGAAATTTAACTAAAAAATATTTAATTTACAGACCAAGGGAATTAAATACTTTCAGCAAAATAAATGTATTCATGTTTAAGCATTTTTGGCATATATTTCTACTGTTTGGTCCCACCCTCTTTGGTCCCACTCTGTTAAATGATGAATTATTTCTTTTTCTTATATGTTTCAATATTTCCTTTGCTTATTTTTTCTAATGCTCTTTACTTTTGCCTGTCCCTCTTTATTTACTTTGCATAATATTTTACTTTGCATTTTCTCTTCAATTTCCTTTAGAGTTCTGTTCAATCTCCATTTATGCTCTCAGATGTTTTCATGCCCTTACCCCTTTCTTCTCTGTCACCTTTTCTATTCAATTTTGACCCTCAGTAACTGGTGATATTTAGTTTGGAGATAGGCAACACAAAGTTGTGACTTAAAGGCTCTCAATTCACTCCACAAGCTTTTGTGGAATAAAAACTCCTAGATAGTAAAAGTTTAAGAGAGATATCATTTATTTAATGTCTTTTGAAGATTCAAGTCTAGTTGGAAAAACACAATGTGCTTAGATGAAAAACAAATCAGTGCAGAAATAATGGCAAATTTTATGTTAAGAGTTATATGTGGAAGCACTGAGGTACAAATGAGCAGTTGAGTACCCAGTGGAGTATTGTTTAAGAATGTTTTGCATTATCTTACTATATTTTGCCTTACTTTAAGTTATAGCAGGAGTAAATATGTAATATTGAAAACATTTAAGAAGTGAAACGGGCACTGACCAATATGACATAAACTGGGTCTCATTTGTGAAATGCAAATTAAAATTATTATGATATGCAACTGCACATCTATTAAGTTGGTTTTATGTGTGTATGTATATATGTATGTATGTATATGAATAATACTGGGGGATTTAACTTGGAGCCTTGAGCATAATTTGCAAGTGTTGTACCACTGAGCTGCATTCCTAGCCCCTTGTAAATTTTTTATATTGAGACAGGGTCTTGCTCAGTTATGCAAGTTGCTTCTGGTCTTGAACTTGTGATCTTTCTCCTTCTGCCTCCTGAGTCACTGGAATTATAGGCATGTGCTACCAAGCTCAGTGTAGAATGGTTATTTTTTAAAAGTGCTGTTGAGGAAGTAGAACAGCTAAAACTCTCACACATAAGTAGTGGAAATGCAAAATTATACAATCACTTTGAAAAGCAGTTTGACTTTCCAAAGTTTCTCATGGTTAAGCCTATCTTTATTTTACAATCTAGCAATTCTAGTCCTAAATAGTGACCTAAAAGTAATAAAAATTTGTATTTACACTAACACAAGGGAAAATTTGTAGTGTCTTTATTGATGACTGTAAACCAAATTTTCATTCAACTGAGAAACTCTCATATATCTATACAGTGAAATAATAATTTAAATAATAAGAAAGAACTACTGAGTCATACATTTAACAGCTTGGAAGAATCTCAATGCTTTATGCTTAGCTGAAGAAACGACAATTGAAAGGTAACTGTACAATGTGAGATGATTCCTTGTTATGACATTCCGAAAAGGCAGAAATATAGGCAAGCGCACACACACACACAGACACACACACACACACACACACACACAAATCATCAGCAGTCTCTAGGGGTTATGGGAACAGTGGGAGACAGACTATAAACAAGAGTGAAGAACTTTGGGAGATGAAACTGTTGTATACTTTGATTCTGGTGTTGGTTACAGGACTGTATGTGTTTAAAATTTTCACAGAACTATGTTTGTTGTTAGGTGCTATTGAGTCAGGTCCAACTCATAGTGACCCCATAGGGTTTTCAATGGCTGATTCACAGAACTATATACTATAAAAGGATAAATTTTACGTTATGTTAGTTTATACTTCGACAAACCTTAATTTAAAAAAAAATAAGAAACAAAGGAAAAAGACAGTGTATTTTATGAATCCCCCACGTTTGTTGGTAGAGCAGTTGCTCTGCACTCTCTGAGGACCCGGGTTCAATCCCCAACACTGAAAAAAGTGGTAAGGATGTAGCAGTCCACTCCCCCAAACAATCCCAAAACAATCAATCACTGAAAACCCTATGAGTGTCACTATGAGTTGGATACAACTGAACCTCATCTAACAACAATATATGTCTGTCAGCCTGTGCTGTGGGGGTTTGTGTTGCTAGTGAATTAGACTGAAATGTTAGAAGAAATAAATAATGACTCTAACATAGAATCTCAGAAATAGTAGAAAAAAAAAAAAAGAAAGATATGAAGCAGGGTTGCCATTTACTGAGTTGGAGGAAAATGGAGTTAGAGCAAATTTGAAGAGCATCCAAGTCATTCTCTTAACTGTCAAAATTTTAAATGCTGCAAAATACTCAAAGGGAGATATTGACAGGTCAATTGAATGCACAAAGTTCAGGTTAGTGGTTGGATTGTCCTCAGTTTGTATTGCTATGAGGCTGAAAGCTATGCCACCAGTATCACAGATACCAGCAGGGCCACTGATGGTAAACAGGTTTCAGCTGAGTTTCCAGACTAAGACAAACTAGGGAGAGGGACCTGGCAGCCCACTTCTGAAACAATTAGCCAGTGAAAACCCTATGAATAGCAGAGAATCACTGCCAAATGTGGTGCCAGAAAATGAGCCCTCCAAGGTGGAAGGCATTCAAGAAATGACTTGAGAAGAATTACCTCCTCAAAGTAGAGTCAGTAGTAATGAAAGGAATGGTGTAAAGCCCCTGGAACCTCCTTTTGCTGGTGTAGCATGACTCGAAAAGAAGTAATAGTGGCTGTAACAATGGGCTCAAACTTAAAAAGATTGTGTGAATGGCAGTGTTGGGTAGTGTTTTATTCTGTTGTACTTAGGGTTACTCAGAAGTCTGATCCAACTTGACAGCACCTAACAACAGCAACAACAATTTCATGAATATAATAATCAGGTATTGCAGAACTAAATTTGAGTTTGAGTAGTCTATCAGTGGAAAATAATACCTCATATGTCCTTCAACTTATTTAATTTTATTTTTATCATAAAATTATTTCCATTTTAACAACTATGCAGTTTTAGGAGGATTTCACATATGATAGAAAAGGAAGACAAGGACACCTACTAAGACATACTGATATTCCTGAACACAAAGGACTTGCGTTTAAGCAAGGTGAAAAACTGTATCATTTATTAAGTATCTTCTCCATGTAAACTGCTTCATGTATAATATCAACTATTTTACCAAGATCATATAAGATGATACCACTTTCATCATTTCTAGTTTATTGATATGAAAACAATTTTAGAAAATTTAACTATTTTGCCTAGAATGTGGCTGAGCCAATGATTCAAGCATAGATTTTTCTGACTCCACAGTTTATGTTCTTTTTCTGGTACCATCTTATCTCCTATGTCGTTCTCATAAGTGGCTTCACAAAGAGATAATAGCCCAAGGGTGAATTATGTCCTATTTTAGCTAAATACAGAATTATCTTTCTCAAAAACTTTGGCTGTTCCAATAAATATTGACCACTTATCCAGCCATTCAAAGAATGCAAAATTTGATTTCCGACTAATCTCTTATTATTCCCTTCTTTGTACTTGTGCTTAGAACGATCCTTTTCTTGGTCTTTTTGAAATCATTCACCAGCTCTTCCAATCTTCTTCCAAGATCTTGCTATTTGGGAAGTAGAAAAAAAATTAAATTATTTTGCAACCCAGGAAAATTAAATAATTATCCATGTATATTTCTTGTGCACTCTCAGTACTTTAAAGACAATATGCTCTCAACAACAAGTCCCCTATGGAACAGAGGTATCTCCTATTTTCTAGTGTACTTCATAACATTAATTCTAAGCTCTCCATATCAATATATTTAATAAATATTTATGAAGGAATAAAGGAAAGAATGAAGGAAGAGAGAAAAATGACCAAAGACAGTAGAGATTAAAAAGTTCTGGAGTTGGTAAGATATATATCCAAGTTCTAACTTTTCTACTTATTACTTGGTTGACATTGGTTTAACTATTTAATCTTGCTAAGGTTAATTTTTCTCTCCTATAAAATGAAGACAACAATGGCATCTATCTATTGTTAGTTGTGAAGACTGAATGGAAAAACAAAACATGCAAAGTACTTAGCTCAGCTTCAAACACAGTAAATATTCAAGACATAATATTTATTAATAAAGTTGGTAAAACTCTATTCTTCTATATCATTTTATTAATAATAAAATTTAGATTAATAATGATATTTAGATTCTCCCCAAATTTCATTTACTCTTGATTATCCTAATTCCTGAGACTCATGTGGAATTGAGAGGTTATATCTTTTGAATGGAATGATTTATTCTAGTTTTTCAGTTATTTTACTTACATTGAAAAGGAAAGTGATTATGAGAGAAAGAATACATTGAGGTGGCAGCTTTGGGGCTTTTCAACATGCCCATATCCACATCTGCTATTATGTCTTTTATGGAATGGGAACAGCTTGCAGAAGAATTATTTTGAAATAAAAATAGTGTCAAAAATCCTATAAAATGAGTAACATAAAAGTTATTCTGTTATTCCTAAGGTAAATAATTGGTGTTTCCAAGTATGATTCAAGCATAAGTTGGATCATCTCCTAGATTTATGCCTATTCCATTAGTATTAGAGGACTGGGTCTATTAGAAACCATTTTCAAAAGGGCTTCAAGAGCTCTCCAGGGCAGAGCTTGTCTTGATAGAAGGGAAATATAGCAAAGCAAGCTTTTCCCAAACCCAAGGGCTTTGTTTTCCAAAAAGAGAAGCTGTTTCTGAGTAAGTTGTAAATATAATTTGAATTAGGTTTTCAGTTTCATCAATAAATAGAAGTCCAGCTGCAGAAACAGTGATGGGGTAAAGTGGCTATAATTAACAATATTATTGCATGAAAAGTGAGAACACTTAGCTTTATTGAATGAATACTTGATACAATTCAGTTCCATTGTGTAGTCTCAGAATTTTTTTAGCAAATCAGCAACAGTTGGGCTGTTAGATGGAACTGGTAGGCCTTGGTTGATAAAGATTAGAAAATTAACAAATTGTTAACTAGCAATTTTTTGCAAAAGCTATTCCATGTTACCAGCTATTTTTCCATAATTACATACAAAAATGAAACAATCTAAATAAACTTCAATATACTTTACTTATACATAATATGTGAATGAAATTTTATATATATTTCCTATATAACTTCTAATGCTTTTTTGGTATGATAAATTATATAGCAGTCACCTACATGCAATGGTACACAATGGGTTTTGCCAAATACATCTAGATTTGCTCTGCTTTCTTTTGAAGTGCATATATTATATTCTGTAGTGAGATTCATTTTTATGCCGGTCATTATTTTTTAAATTATGGTCTTTAAGTTTTCCTGTAAGCCTGAAAGGTGAATCTTTGTAAAGAGCTCTTTTAGAGGTACAGAAGAAAGTAACTGATTCTGTGCTGGATTCATCTGAATTATTGGTTATTTGTTTCCCAGCTACTTCTAGTAGAAATCATTCGTACTTCATTTTATTTTGTAAATTATAGTTACAGTAAATATTAAGGGCATTGAATAAAGCACAATTGATAAAAAAGAATACTTCTTTTTATATCCTTGTTATCATCTTCTCATAAACTATTGTCTATGAGATTCCTAATCTATATTTTAAAGTCACTTGGACAAAGTGTCTGTACATAATTCATTGAGAAATTCTTTACTATCATGAATTATCATATTTGAAATTTTTGCAATTACAAAAATTGTGGTAAAAATCTTAAAATCTATAAACATAATTCTTTTTTACAGTAAACACAATCAAACATAGTCAAGAAAACTTTTACAAAATCTTATTCTGAGTTCTAAGGATTGCATAAATGAATGTGGGCAAACAAATTAACTCTGCTGGTCAAAAACATTTAGGCTTGAAAACATAAGTGTAATCATGACCGTTCAACATGTTAAGGAGAGAAATATGCTGAATATATCATGTATTTATGGAAAGATGGACTCCAGGATATACAGGAGAAATTCTCTTGGGAGCTCATCCTTAAGGAAGAGGGCACTTTCTCAAGAAGCTTATGTTGTTGTTGTTAGGTGCCGGTGAGTTGGGTCCAAATCATAGCAGCCATATATACAACAGAATGAAACTCCCTGACACTGTGCCATGCTGTGCATTTTAGCAGTGTTTCTCTCCTATTTATAGTGTTTTCCACAGCTGATTGTTTGGGATTGTTTCACAAGTGGGCTGCCAGGTGTTTCACCCATTGTTTTGCAGAGCTAGGGATCAAACCCAGGGCCTCAGAAAGTGCAGAGCAGCACTTTACCAACTGAGCTATACTCCTTGGAGAAAATAGAACAACAAAAATATAAACCATAGTCTGTCCTTTACATTAAAAATTTTATTCAAGCTAGGTGTTGGGTTGCATGCTTATAATCCTGGGATTCAGGAAGCTGAGGCAGGAAGATCATGAGTTCAAAGCCATCCTGGTCCACATAAGGAGTTTAAAGACAGCCTGGGCTATATAATGAGATCCTGTCTCAAACAAACAAACAAACAAACAAAAACAAAACAAAAAAAGAAACAAATGAGTTTCATTCAAAAGACAGGTATTATGTTACTAGTGAACTGCCATTACCCGTTAATCTTTTGGTGAGCTGTGCTTTCTAAAGAATACCAGTTTTGATCATCTTTATAACCAAGGAATTTTCTTCCTTGTTAGAGCGAGTGCTATTATTGTATGACAAAGAGTAATCCAACTCATACAAATTGTGACTTTGACCATACTGCGTATCAACCAACTCTGTTAACCAGTCACAACCAACATGGTAATGAAGCCAATAAAAGAATAATAATGCTTGAAAGTTATAACATGAAGCTGTAGTGATGCTATATATTTGGGTGTCCATCCAGTCAGTAAAGGAAGGCAAGGAGACAAAATATTAGTGAAAAAAGCCTAAAGCTAGTAATTAGTGGCAGAGGAAAGCAATGGCACATTTAGATTATTGCACTTCACTTCGTATTGGTATCATCTTGTGAATATTTCAGCGGTATTCATTTACATATCCACTGAGGATTGCTGAGCAGAAATTACCCTTTGTTCTCAGGCAGAGAATTCAGTAGGGTTACAAGTTATATCTAGATTTTGGCCCCTTCAAATAGCAAATGCTTTGTGATGATGTGTTGAATGATATGTAATCTTCACTTTTGTTAAGTAAAACCACAGAATTTTCCCACAGAATAATTTGTAAGTGTCTGCGTCATGAGGATAAAATATTTGTGTATTGTGGAGCTGTTCTTTGGTGAGAATATCTTAAAGTAGTTGTGAAATGTAATGTGTGGCACCTGGAATATAATACTTGTCACACCCATCTCCTACTTCTTTCTCACTGTTACTTGCCACTCAAACTCAAAGAGGGTAAATACCCTTCCAAAGGTCACATAGAAAGCCTGATCTTCCTGAGCCTAATACACAATCTCACTTCTTGGGTCAGGTCAGACAACAACTCAGTAAGGGCTCCAAAATGAAGTCCAAATGTCTGAGGTCAGTTGTCCTCAGGTGAGTAGATGAGTAATAAGTACAAAGTTCATGACCTGTGCAAAGAAACATCTTATACATAGTCCTTGAACATAGCTATTTGAATAGAAAAATATTAGAAAGCAAGTTTTTAACTTCGTATAGATACTAAGTAAAACTGAGTTGATAAATAATGGAAAATACTGCATAGCAAAGAAAAATATTCCTGCAAAGAACTTTGTAAACTGCTAAGGTGTATTTCTCAAGTCATGTTCTTATCTGTTTCCACCTTTGCTACACCATCTCCTCAAAACCCTTTTGCCAAGTGGGTTTGTTGCTGTTACTGTTGTTGTTGTTAGGTGCCTTCCAGTCATGTCTGATTCATAGCAACACTTACAGGGTTTTCAATAGCTGATTGTTTTTTGGGATTGCCTGGGGAGTGGATTGCCACATCCTTCTCCCATTTTTGAAGTATTGCAAATTGAACCCAGGACCTCAGAGACTGCAGAACGGTGCTCTACCAACTGAGCTAAATCCCAGCCTGCCCAAGTGGGTTTAGGTGTATTATAAACATACTCTTGTGAACAAGGGTGATAATTCTCCTCCATGCAGGTGCCTACTGCTGCTGACCACCATCTCCAGGTAGACTTTCACTTACCTACTGCTGTTGGCTTCAAAAAAAGAGCTGAGGAATTAAAGGATAAGGAAAACGAATGAGTGTTTGTGTTTTCACAGCTTGGGTTTTTGTGGTCATGTGAAGTCACTGAGTTGACCCATCCCTGAAAGTCCTCATCTCTGTCTTTATCCATTAAAAACCACTCCTGTCTGAGTCCAGGCTGTTCACCATTCCTCCAGAGTCATGTTTAAATAACAGCCTTTAATCATGCTAACAGCAATTCCTCCAAAATAAACCTGACCCTTATGTCCCTGTCACTCTGCTTTCAAGTTTTGGCCAGTTTGATCAAGTTTAGCCATGGCAAATAGAATTCACATTAGAAGCATCTAACAGATAAGGACATAATAGCGACAATGCTTTTTTGAGAAGAGGTGAGTTGTAAAGAAAAGATTTTCCCCAGTCTTGCTGTGCTCATTGGGCACTAGGTAGTCGAGGATGATAAAGACTTCAGATTAACACCGCAATTAAGTTGAAAATATTAAAGCCATTTAGTAACAAGTCAGAATAACTAGAACTCACTCAATGAATTTTGGTCAAATCTCTGCCCTATATACTGATCCATTACTACAAGCAATGCAGAGTGGGCTGGGCTACGCTCTTGGGAATTTTCACAAGTTTTTGTACTTATTGGGTGGAAAATACAAGGCCATGGGCAATTGTGGTACCAAACAGAGGGAGCAACATAAGAAAAGAATATATAATAAAGGACATAGAGAAGAAAGAGGCTGTTTTGGCTTGGATTCTAAGGGACATTTCATAGAGAGATGCCCTAGAAGGGGACTTAGATTTTAGTGAGTAGATAGTTTTATATTAGTACATCTAGCAAGCAGTTCTGTTTTTTGTGCTAGATATGTTTGTAGATGTATCTCAGGTGTTATGCAGAATTACAAAGCTAAATACTGGTGATTAGGAAACACTGCCCTGAATACATAGAGAACCACAGAGGAACAACTAAATGGACTTGGTGGAATCAGTTGAAGTTTCAAAGTTACAAATGTTGTTTGTATTGAATCCTGAAAGATTGATAGACCTTCAGCAAGTGAATAAGAATGCAAATATTGGGCCACTTTGCCATCAAACTAAGTTCATAACCAAGCATATGCCCCAGAGAAGACTTAGATATTAGGTAATCCATTCACTGGAGGAACAAAAGTTAAAATTTTCTCTTCCTTTCATAGTTTCTTAGAAGGAGAGTTCATAAATGCCCACCCATCCATTCCTATATCTCTCTGGAATACAAGCATATGTGCTCTTTTTTGGCCCATTCACATTTTGGTTACAAATTTAGAGTTGAACACACATTTCCCTTTTAGATCCATTACTTATACTAGTAAGTAGTAAAGATGGAGAATAGAGAGTTGCCTCTGAAGAAATTTTTATTTTGGTTCAAAATACAATGTGGGCTTTTCTGTAACCAACTATACCAGCTAGAAATCCTATTCTCTAGGTCACTGTTAACAAGAGTCTATGTGTTCAGGCTCCTGCTTCCTGACAGGAATTGGAGAGTGGTTATGGAGAGGGGAGAAGTCAGTTTCCACTAAACATTAACCTCATGTAATATGTGAAGTAAGCCTGCAGATGAATTCAGACTATCAAGCACATTTCCACAGATCAAAACAAACCATAATTTGCTGGCTTTGAATGTAAGGAGCGTTTGGAATATGTATTTTTGAACTAACCAAGGAACCTAAAGACTATGTGCTTATATAAATACATCCATATAAAGTAGTACAAGGATTCTTGTCCTTGTTTTTATATATTCAGGTGAGACAGGCAGTTTTTTGCTCTTGATTGTCAGAGTGTTTTATTAAAAGCTTGTACTTTGCTAAGGAAAGTAAGGTCAGTGCCAGGGTAAGTTTCTAGCAGATATTTAAACTTTGGAAAGGTGAATGCCATTTAGAAATAATGTGGCTTTTATTAAATAAATCTGTCTAATAATATTAAGGTGCTATTTCAATGTTAAGAACAGACAAAGCCAATTGTAGGTAGGAAGAGATGGGGACAGAAGGTTGGGGTCATAGTGGGGAGGGACTTGGGCACTAGTTGCACCTGGTTAAGGCTGACACTGAGAACAGGGAAAGATGAAAAACAAAATTCCACTTTACTCCGTACTGGAAGATGGTTTATTTTTGTTTAAATTCCTCTTTGCTTTATTGAATTTTCAACAAAATGAGGTAAAAAATTTGAATATATTTCTAAAGGAATAAAAGTAATGTATTTTCTTTTGATGGATATGAAAACACTTTTTAATAATTCAATGAAGATCAGTAACAAGTATTATATAAAGTAGAAATAAGAGATATTGTTATAATTTAGTATACCGTCAAATTCTAATGCAGACTTTGAAATGTTTAAGTTATATTGGGTATTTATTTAAATAAGCTACTGAACAAATCACTTGTTTTAGTGGATCTAAAATTCATAAGCATGGAGAATCCCACAAAAGCCTAATAGTTTTGTATGTTTACATTATTTGATAAAATAACGTTCTTTATCCAAAGAGAAAATATCTAAAATCTTACTAATATTATCCTAACAGCACTATTTTTATTTTTAGTAGCTCTAAATTAATAGTAGTTTCATTATTCAGCTCTTAACATGATTAATATTAGCCCTGTTATATGAAGTATATGTTTTGGTTATGCTTAATTGAAACCAAAACTCCCACAAATTTTTGAGAACTTTACAAATTGAAATTATATGAGATTGATATTTAAGTACCAAATGCACTGAAATTAGAAAACTATGATTACACTTATTTGATATTTGCCATCAATATGGTTTTGGTGGCCAAAGGGAATGTGTTAGTCTACTCTTTTAAGGCAAGCTAGACACCTAAGATACAAGACACCTACGGAGACAAACTCTCATAATGTAGTTATTATGAGAATATTATTGCAGTAATAAGTAATGAGAAATGTTTACTCCTGACAACCCCAAGGAGATGCTAAATATATTATGGGATGATGAAATAATGCATGTGGGGAATTTAGACATGGAAAATAAACATCTGATGGTTCTTGGAACTCTTTATCCACAAACTATTAGAAAAGGGTTTTGAAGGAAGGAAGAAAACAAGAAAACAAGAAAAACCAAAAGAGGAAGAAAGAAAAGAAATGCACTGATTAAAGTAGAATATGTGACATTAAACTTTTATAATTTGTGAATGTTTTGGAGAATGTTTTGGGGTATTCTGAGGCAGCAGCAGTGTGAATCAACCTTGATGCCATGCTTGACACATTGGTACTTCGCCTTATCACTGTATCTTGATCTTTATTATCTCTGGTTATCCTTTTATTTTTATGGTTTTCTCGCCATTCTTCATGACCCTCCACATATCCTTTGCTACAGAAGGGAGATAATATTTTTGTTCATTATCTTTGAAATCTATCTATCTATCTATCTATCTATCTATCTATCTATCTATCTCTTTCTATTGTTTTCTTTTGTGATATCCTCTCTTGCACATGATCTTTGATATGATTGACCACCTTACAGGAATAGTACATTTCTTTGGCTCCATATGAGCAGTTGTGATGACAAAGTTTTCCATTAGGATGTTTTTAGCTGCCTTGTTTATTGTGCAATTTTTATTTTGTCTTTTAGGGGACAGTGAAAGCAAGTACATTTTTAAGCTCTATTAATTTAATCCATTCTTAATCTCATTTTTTTTCTAAAAACCAAAACTGAAAAAATCTTGTTCTTACTGGTATGTTTTCTTTCTTCAGAAGTGGTACCACAATTTTCAGATAGTTTGAATTTCTCTTTGCAAGCTATCCCCGCCTCTTCTTTACTCTTTCCTCATTGCAGCACTCACAATCAGTTGTCAACAAGAACTCTTTTGTCTCAGTAGTAGAGTCTCTTATCTGCCTTCTTCTTTTCTTTTTCACCATCACTGTCCTAGAAGTGGTCTTGTTAATTCTCTTAGGGATTCTTAAAATGTTTCCTAATGTTGTTGTTGTTAGGTGTTTGACTCATAGTGACCCTCCCTCCCTCCCTCCCTTCCTTCCTTCCTTCCTTCCTTTTCTTTTCTTTTTTTCCCCGTCTTTTCTTTTTTCCTTTTCTTTCTTTGTTTTCCTCTTCTCTCCTCTCTCTCTCTCTCTTTCCTTTCTGAGGTATTTAGGCATTGAACCCAGTGCCTTGCACATACTTTGTTCCACTACTGGGTTGTACACACAGCCCGTTTTTTTTTTTTTTTTTTTTTTTTTTTTTTTTTTTTTTTTTTTTTTTTTTTTTTTTTTTTTTTTTTTTTTTTTTTTTAATTTTGAGTCAGAGTCTTGTTAAATCATACAGGTTACCTCATGCCTCAAACTCACAATCCTGCTACTTAAAATGGCTCCAAGTACAGTGCTGAAGTATGGTCTTGTTGTTAGGTGCTTTCAAGTTGGTCAACCTTATGTACAAAAAAACAGACCACTCCTGACACTATGACACACATGACACTATGTCAGTGCTTCTCTGCTATTCAATAACTGTTTTTTGGGATTGCTTCATGAGTGGGCTGCCAGGTCCTTCCCCCATTTTTTGTGGTGATGAGGATTGAACCCTGGGCCTCAGAGAGCACAGAGCTGTACTCCACCAACTGAGCTAAACCCTGCTAGAAAGTATGGTCTGGTATTGTTAAATGCAAGAAGGCTGGGATGTACCCTACTGAGAAAATATGTATGTTAGGTAAATTTCATTTAGTCACGACTTTATAGTTCTGTTGGCTATGTTGTTGTTAGGTGCCGTGGAGTTGCATCCAACTCATAGCAACTCACATAGGGTTTTCAATGGCTGATTGTTTCAGGATTACCTCAGGAATGGATTGCCAGGTCCTTCTCCCATTTTTGTGGTGCTGGGGATGGAGCTAAGTGCTTCAGAGAGTGCAGAGCTGCACTCTATCATATTAGTGAATCCACAATATGTATTAAATAGTGAATCCTTATGTTTCACACATAAAACAAAAATACATACTGATCAATTTAAGAAATTTTGTGGCCAAATGCTCACAGGTACAGAATTCTATATTCCTCCTAAGGACAAAAATTCAGTATTCACTCATTCAACATCTACAGGTACTTTACAGAAAACTACTACAAATAAGAAAAATCCACCATATTATATTTCAGTTTAAAAATTCTGGCCAGAACTCTCTGAATTTATTTCATAGGCTGACCAACAATTTGCAAAACACTGATTCACAGGATTGATCTCTCTGCAAGGTTAGTACTAGGAAATAATTTTTCAAAGTAAAGGGTACTGTTTTCTTTTCTCTAAGAGATTTGTAACTTGCTGCTTTGTACCTTTTACCTTGCCTTCCAGGAAATGATGCAGGTTTAATGCTCGATTACAGTAACAGCGTTAATCCTTAATTTTGGAATGTTCATTTTCCTGTTTTTAACTATGGTTTCCTCCTTTTTTTTAATCTACTATTACTTTGATTGACCCATCCTTTTCATAAAGATCCTTGAATCTTCCTGGGGACAAGACGAGTAATGAATAAAAGAATTAGTGAATAAGTGAACAATCGAACAAATAATACTGGAAGAAAGATCTAGATATAGGAAGCTATCTTTTCATAAGTGATCTTAAAATATCTTATTTTCGAATGTGTTGATATTATATATTATCCATACAGATGATCATTAATAAGAAACATTCTTGTTTTGTTTTGTTGTTTTTTGTGAGAGGGTCTTGCTAAATTACTCAGACTGCCTCTGTTCTAGAACTTGCGATCCTCTTCCCTCTGCCTCCTGAGCAGCTGGGATTACAGGCATGTGCCACCATGCCTAGTTTATGAGAAATATTCTTGGTGAAGGTGAAATAAAAGAGTTTCTTGAAATGTCAGAATAATTTAATGAGGCTTACTACTTATGATAAAAATGTAGGAAAATTATGAAATGTATGTGAACATGCCACCTTTTAAGATCTCTCTACCTATTATAATTGGAATAGTCACCAAGTATAGATGACATCCTAAAAACTCCTTGCTATTCTTTAGCAATGCAAAGTAGGTACAGTATGGATAATCTAACCACTGATAGTTCTAGTCATAACCAAGGATTTAAATATTTCCACTTAATATACTCATTGAAGTTGTTCAGCCTACTTTCCCATATCATTACATTCGTGAATGAAGATAATCTTAAATAATCAATATTTGATTTCCTAGAGTTTGCAATAAATCATTGTTTATCTACTTTCTTCACCTAATCAAATTCTTTCTAATGTATAATAAATTCATTGGTCCAAAATTCTTTTTTTTTTTTTTTTTTGTGGTACCTGGGGTCGAACCCAGGGCCTTGTGCTTGCATGATTTGTAGGTGCTGTACCACTGAGCTGCCCTCAGCCCTTCCCCCCTTTAACATTTTTGAGACAGGATCTTGCTAAATTATGCAGACTGTCTCTGGTCTGGAACTTGCAATCCTCCTGCCTCTACCTCCCAAGTTGCTGGGATTAAAGGTGTGTGCCACCACGCCCAGTGTGGTCTTAAAATTCTAAGTTAAATAATTTACTACAATCTAAGATTTGTCATGGTTTGTGAAAAAAAAGTTATATTTCAAAAAGGTGAAAGAGGGCACACTGCATGACTATATGCTTTTAACTAATTAATATGACAATTGAAGCAACCTCTAAGGTTAAAATAATTAGCATGTTCAATATCTGTTAAAGGGTACATATTTGTGTCATTGATATATCGCTAACGCATTTGATTATAAGAAGGGCAGAATACTCATGAATTAAGCATAGAGATTCTAGAGCCCAAAGCTTGAATTCAAGCCCCATTTCTACCATTTATCATCCTTGTGATGGTGTACAGTTGATGTAGTCTTTCTATTTGTCTCCCATACTTGCAGACTAGTGATCATTTATTGTATGGTATCTACTTTGGGAATTAGATAATGAGAAGTAAATGGATTAACTATCTCTAAAGTAGTCAAAACAGAACCAGACACAAAAGAGTCACCATATGTTTGTATTAGTAAATAAATAAGTTGGTGAGATGGTTTATAATGCTTCAGGTGAGATGGTTATCTTGTTTAAAACAAATATGTGGTGTTTAAAAATTGTGAATGAATGAAAAACTCAACCACACAAAAGCAGTGGTTTTGATTTTTTTTAATGCAGAGACCCTCCTCCATTTTCATTTTTCCATGTGAACCGCATGGGGAAATTGCAAAACAGAAAACAAATTGATGTTATTGAAGTGAGACTGAACATCTACATTTTTCCCCCATGCTAGAGTAGCATTTGGTCACCCCTCTCAAAGGCCATTAAATCATAACATTGAACCCTGAACCTATAAGCCCTAAAATTTAACAGTCTCTGTCTTTGATTTTAGCCTTCCTTTATAAATGAAATAACTGGGCTCAGGGGAGGTAATCCATTATTTCAATGTAGCCCAGTTTATTTGTCCTCAGCAAACACTAAAGACCCAGGGTCCTCGTCCATGTCACCTTCACTCCCCTGGCACTCTGAAAGTTCAAACTGGTTGGGCTCTTACTGCTCAAGAGGAGAACATTCTTTACTGATTCATTTCCAGATGGTCCCAAAGTCTTGCTAAAGAGACATGGCTTCTGATAATATTCTTCCAGTTAAATATCCTGCTTCCTAGTTTATCCTTATGTCCCATACGGAAAGAAAAATAAGGACTGGAGATGTCTCATGGTAGCAGAACATTTGCCTAGCATGTGTGAGGTCCTGGGATTTAGTAAAAACAAACAAAAAAAAAAAAAAGAAGAAGAATGAAAGAAAGAGAAAAAGAAAAGAAAACCTGAGAAGAATAATAAATTTTAATCAGTTTATTGCTTAATTAATTCAGTAGTTTCTTCATGCACGTGTCAATCATTACTGAGTCAATGACTTTGTTAAAAATATATTGGAGAATGAATTTTACAAAGATGATCCTGGCATTTAGGAAAGGGATGCATATTCAAATTACAGTTTGTATCTACACAACGTTTGTTTCATGTTGTACACAATACTTGCATAAACACACTGATAGAGTCCAAAATATTCTATTTAAGGGAACAGAGACATTAAAAGTTTATATAAATTAACAGATAGCAACCGGAGCCAAGATTTAAATCAAGCTCAAATCTAGTTGGGCTCAATTTTTATATCTTTCTTAAAGTCTTTAATATTCAATGTGTAGATGTCAAATTTGGTTTCTAATTATATAAAAATAGGCTTGTATAGGTGATTAAAGTTAAGGTGTAGTTTTAGTTATATAGCATGGGCCAACATTATAGGATTAGAGGAAGAATATAAACTTCAGAATACTGAGAAATTAATTTTCATTGTAAATAGGTCATTAAATTTTTCTATTTTTGATATGCAGAAATACAATTATCATTGATTTCAGTTCTTTGAATATTGATTAACATATAAGTTAATGTATCACATCATAGTTTACTATTTGAGGACCAAAAATATGGAAGTTGTTGATAATATTTCATACATTTAAAATTAAGTTAAATATTTAATGATATGATTCATTTTTGGTTATCAGAATTTCTAAAGTAGAGACAAAACAATGCTAATCAGACCATTGATACTTTAGTTGCTTCTTACATAAATAATCCTTAGGATTGGATTGTAAAGAAGGTTAATGACTGTGGCATTAAGGTATCATGTCTACCAGCACCTGGACTCTATATGATCATAACAATTTGGCTCAATACTGCTTTTCAGATGGAGCAAAGTGACATGAAAAGAAATGTGTACCATCAACTGCTCTTCCTTTAATAGGATTCTCTGGTGTGCAAATCACTGCAGTGGAATGATGCAATGGGGCATAAGGACAATGAATCAGGTAATAAATTGAGTGTAACACTAATTATATTCACTGTAAACTGAAATATATACATATGATGGCTATAATGGCACACCAGTGTTCAAAATCCAAGGTGAAAAATGCATTTCAACTTCTCTCTCTATAAAAATCTCAAAAATATGATATAGTCTGTGTCTAGCATCAAATTCTATATATCTACCTGTGTTTTCAGCATGGAAACCCAATTCCTAAAGGAAAGGTCATTATCATTATTAAGTTTTATAAGAAAATCAGTACGTACTAATATCTATTTAATAATGGAGACATCATGAATGTCAGACTTAACACACTCTCCAGAGTGCTAATAACTCTTAAAGTGTACCATGTCTGGAGTTGAAGTCAGTATTGGAAATTTTATTTTATCTGTTCTGCCTGAAAGCATTAAAAAGTATTTCTGTGAAAGTATTTCTGTAATAACTAGTTTGAAAAAAGTGACTCCTTATAACTTTGCCTAATTTTTTGTTCAATTTCAAAGCTGAAAATAGTTAAAAGTCTTATGACTTTGGCAATGGCCTGAATTAAGTAATTAAGAAGATAATTTTAACCACCATATTCTATGTTACTTTCAAGATAAATAAAGAATTTATGTGTGACTCTGTTTGCAAGTTTGTAGATCATATATATATACATATATATATATATATGTATATATATATGATCATTATTATTAACTACATTGAGAATGTTTTTTTCTGTGTTTCAGTTCTGGAATTGCATGCATATAAAATATGCATTTATTCAGAAATTAAACAAAAAACTTTAGCAATTTCTGCATTACAATGACCCTAATTCAAGTCCAGTGATAGATTGCAAGAGATTGTTCCTTTTTCTATTATATATTTAAATTAAAAATAGGAAGATGTAGTTTCTACTAATGAGTTTTGTAGGACTGTTTTAATATGGTGTCCCTTAGGAGATTTCTTCACTCAGTGTGAAGGTTCCTAAGAGGTGCTTGTGCACCTGATTAATTCATAAATGGCACTGAGGGCTGCACATTTGCCCAATTCTAGTTAAATCGTAGTAGGTGGCTATTCCTCTGTAGGATGTATTGCAAATTGTGATGCTCTTATTATACACCTAATCACAGTATTCTACACTAGTTTACTTCTTTCCATAAATTTTTGTAATTGTGATGTCCATTTCAGAAGATAGAGATCAAAGTTCATTAAAAATGACTTCAATCTATAGGATGGTAATGCAACAATGACTCGTGACTCAAGGGAAAATTCTGTGAAATTCTAAGAAAAATATATCAATATATGTAAAAAATGAAGATATTAAAAAATACAGCAATTTTCAAAATTAATTTGTTTTATAAACAATAATTAAGTAGCTACTATGGGGATATAAGAGGAAAAAATGAGAAAATATCCAGTGGATAGTTGTAATAGTTTTAAGATGAGTAACCAATGAGAAATGTATTGTAGAGTGTGGTACTTAACCCTGCTGTACCTCTGTACCTCATGGGGGATATTAATCCAACCTACCTTATTGAGTGTGAGAATTGATTGACTTAATATATGTAAAATACTTAGAACAGTGCCTGGCACATAGGAAGTTACATGTTGGGTCTTGTATAAGATTTTTTTCAAGTTTTACCAAATCAGCCTCTTATATAAGTAGATGTACAATTTTCCACTGTTTCACTTTGACCCAAACTAATATTATATTATGGCTTTTCCTATTATGTTTTGACATTGCTTTTATAAATATTATTCCAGTTGAGAGACGAGGAAGCTCTCCTTTAAAATTACAGGGACATAATGGATTAGAATTTCATTAGCACACGTTTGGGTACTTTCTAGATTTATATCTGAAAAAAATTTGGTCCAGTGTATAAATACCATGGAATTCAAACTACTTGACTCTAAAATGTCTTTTATATTTTCTTCATATTTTATGAGGCAGTGATATTTATTAAAATATAACATTAGTTTCTGTATCTAAGTGTTCAGTTATCTTCTGAATCCCATCATTCTCTGTGGAAAGAGCCAAGTTCCAGCCCTCCAAGTGGGAACATTATGCTAGCTGAATCTGCCATTCAACTTAATCAACTAACAAATCTTATTGATTGTTATTGTTTATTTGTACCTGTGACCCACAAAGAAGTTCAGAAAATATCTGAACATTCATCTAAATGTTATGGGTGATTCTTCAATATGTTTTTTCCTTTTATTCAGGAGTCCAGAGATTATCAAGTATATTTCATTTTAAAAAAAAGGAATATGTATATTAATGTCAAGTGAAACAAGGGAAAATGAAGAAGTTAATAAGTTTACCACAAGTTTGGCAACTAGTTACTGGTATTGGGTAGAACATAGGACTTGTGATTCATAGCCATTTTTCCTTCCATTTTGTATTGTATCATAAATCACAAAGTGACAGAAAGAAGGAACTATGAAAAGGCAAAAACACACATGTGAAAACACTTTTCCTTTTAATTCACCAATCACATAGTCACTCAGAATTTGAACTTTTATGATCCTTCCATCAGATACAGCTGAATTGTTTCAAATCAGCTAAACAAAACATAAGAAAACAAAACAAAGTCCACTTAGACATAGTGTGCTGACTTATATGGTCTGATGTGTGGAACAGCAAATATTTTTTCTTTTTTTTCTACATAAAAGATGTCCTACGTTTTATTATACAGAACCTTTCACTTATAAAATAATCCAGTTTATAAAGAGCAATTATCATCATTTTAAAATGCTTTGGATGTGTGCCACTTGGCCATTTTTTCTTCTTTCTTTCACATTTTAGACCAAGCATAGAGAAATTTGATCACTTGGCAGAGCTGCTCTGATCCCAGTCAAAATAAGGTAAGGAATTAAGTGGTTACATATGTTGGTAGAATAAAATTTCCATTCAGGTTCAATCCACAGGGTGATGCTCTGATCTTTTATTGGACAAAGAAGGGCATTGTATTTAGGATCAATACCATACTTGAGATCTTGGTCTCTTATCACTGGTGTTACATTGTGTGGGTGGTGACAGTGATAGTCATAGTGATGGAGAGACTGATTGGGGATGAATCTCATTATATCTTATAATAGGAAAAAGAAAAAGTGCTTCTGTTGTTCCATAAATGAAATTGTAATATCATCAATTTATCAGGTGATTCTGGAAAAATACAATAGCAAAATAAAAATTACCTATTTACTTCTGACAAAATTTAAGGTAATAGAATATACAAAATATTAGTCAAGTACTGCACAGTAAGGTTACCACAATTCTTATAAATATTACTTCTGGATTTTACCTCTAATGGTCACATTGCTTTCATATAACCTCAAGATATGATCCTTTGAGATCTTAAGTTTATTTATTTATGGGTTGCTCACATCTCCTTGAGATGACATTACAAGATTTCTCCCCGCACCCTTCCCCTTCTTTCTTTCTCTTTTGTTGTTGTTGTTGCTAGGTGCTATCCAGTCTGGTCCAACTCATAATGACCGTATGTACAACAGAATGAAACATCCAGATACTGTGCCATGCCCTGCAATATTGTCAGTGCTTCTCTGCTATTCAGAGGGTTTTCAATGGCTGATTGTTTTGGGAGTGGGTTGCCAGATCCTTCTCCTAAGCCTACGGCACCTGGTATTCCCACTTGGTATTTCCATCCAAGTACTAACCACGTCTGACTAACCACTGCTTAGCTTCCAAGATCTGATGGGATTGGTTGCCAGAGTAGTATGGCTGCAGGCTGTCCCTTTTTTAGTGCATCGTATATAGAAAAAGTTATTCTGTGTATAACAGGCATAGTAGACCTTGAGTTTCTAATAAATAACTCAAGCATGAAGTTCAAGAAAAAAAAATCTACCAAAATGTTTGAAAGTCTTTCTTTTCTTTTTTTTCTAAAAGCTATTCTTAAATCAGGAATATAAATACTTTAGGAAAGGAAAACCCTCAAGTAGATAGATTGACACAGTGTCTGCAACAATGGGCTTAAATATAAGTAAGATTGTGTCCCTGCCACCAAACCGGAGAATGTTTCCTTCTGTTGTACATAGGGTGGCTATGAGTTGGATCCCACTCCATGGCACCTGACAACAACATAAGAATGAAATACAATCTGCTATTAAAATTATTAAGATTGCCTACTCCTTTAATTTTTTTAAATTTCTTTTTATTTTTTGAAATTGTTCCTTAGGGAACTAGATAAAATCATTTAGATACAGCACAATACAGGTGATATTAGTGGAGGTTTCAGGCCTTTCAAAAAATGGACTACGGAAGCAGCTAAGCAGAAGACAATGACCTCAAAAGGACTTGTGTTTCAGATTTAAAGAAAGAACTCAGGACTCAGAGGCTGAGTGTGTGGCAGTAGGATTGGGGGTCCATAATGAATGTCTCCGTGAGAACGTGGCAGTCAGATGACCCATGGCTGTGACAATGGGCAAAAGTGCTTCTCCCAGCCTCCCTGAATTTGGATCACTCTTGGAGGGACAAGATGAAACAAAGGGAAAGGCAATAATTTGAAAGGAAAAATTTAAACTAAAAGTGGCTTTGTGCACATACAAATGACAGGTTATATTAAAATGGTCATGAGCTGAATTAAGGATATAAAGAAATGAAAGAAAATCTACATAGTTTTGTACATCTGAGGTCATGACTACAAATCATAGCTTGCATGCAGCATGAACATTTAGAAGAATTATTAAAAAATGCTTTAACTTTCAAAATATTTTGACTTAAGTTTTGAATTCCATGTAGAAGAATAATATTATCCTATCTGAAACTATTTTCTGTACTAGAAAATCAAAACAAAGCATTTTTATTTATTATTCAACTTGGGGCTTTTAATCCACTAATACTTATGAATAAATCAAAAGATGAATATTGAGTAAAACCCTTTGATATGAAATCATAAAAAGTGTTTATTCCAAGGACGATGAACTTTGAACTTAACAGAGTGGTGACAGAAAGCTGTGAATAAAGTTTATGATTGTCCTTATAATTGTTATCACCTCCCACCTTTAACTGGCTAAGGAAAGAAGCAAGACAAGGGAGCCTCCTTGGTCTCACACATGTTCCCTTAAATGATACTGTTGTAGAAGCCACTGCAAGCTGGCTTTGAGAGGGAAATTTGAACTTTCCAAGTGATCTCTTATACCATAGTTTCTAATTCTCTTGCTTGTTGTTCCAAATGCTATAGGTCATTTACTGGGGATGAGAAAGGGAAGGAATAGCTCATAGACACACATTTGAATCAGTATGCAGTTGTATTAATCCTAAAATGCCTTCAATTTATCTGATGATAAAGTCAACCCTTTACTTCTATTTACAATTGTAGTTAAAACTGTTAGTATAAAGGTAAATTTCATGGGCAGGAAGATTACAGAAATATCTCCATTCCTTCCTAAAACAATTAAGTTTCTGTCTATTTCAATTGGTATTTATTCAAGAGTGTCTGTGACAATTTAACATCCTAAATATGATCTAATATCTCTACTGAATTTTAGATGGAATGCTACCATAAAAATCTACTATATTAAAAATATTTGCATATGGCATTCTCCTATACTGAAAATTTATGAATTTTAATAAATTTGCTTAGATTTTATAGCCCATAGTTATAATTGTTCATAATCCTGGGATATTATTTAAAGGGAAGTGAAATTATACGAAAACACTTAAGAACAGAATTATATCCTCAGTTTTCCCATTAGTTTTTTATGTTGATTATTAAATTCACCATAATAAATAAAAGTGTGGGTACTTGTTTAAGATGAAGACTACATTTAGCTGTGTAAATGTGTTTGTATGTTAATATGTGTACAAATGTATCATGGTAGCTCAAGATGTGTTGAAAGAAAACAACTACAGAGTAAAATTTACAGTGGCCTAGCACTATAACTTAAATAGTTGTTTTTAAGGCAAAACAAAAATAACAACAAAAAGAACCCTATATAATTTGAATGAATGAATAACAAATAATGATAATATCTAGTTTCCAAATCAATAAAGTACATATAATTCTATATTGCCTGCAGCCGTATCACTGTGGCATCTAGTCACATCCGAAGCTAAGCAGGATCAGGTCTGGTTAGTACTTGGATAGAAAACCGCCAGGGAACACCAGGTGCTGTAGGCTTGGGAGAAGGACCCAGCAACCCACTGCCAAAACACAAATCTGCCATTGAAAACTCTATGAACAGCAGAGAAACAGTAACAATACTGTCTTGCTTCTTGTATATAGGGTCAATATGAGTAGGACACCGACTCCACAAAACCTAACAACAACAAAGTTCTATATAATAAAAGTAACAACTTTTTATATTAAAAAGATGAAATAGAAAATAAGGTCATTGATATTTATTTAGAGCCTTTTTTAAATTGGTTAATTGAAACAATTTTCCTTCACCATCTTTTTCTTTCTGTGGTTAACACATTATAAACTATTCTTTTAAAATGTTTTTACAGTGGAACACAATTTTATTGCTGGACATGCATGTCAGCAAGAAGCATTATCTGTCTTGAAGAATTTCACAGTTAGTAAGGAATATTATTTGTTTAGTCATTTATACTTGTCACAAATTGTACAAAAAATAATTTGAAGGTTCTTTAATAAATACATTAAAACAGTATAACATAGCTGGATGTGGTAGCATACCCCTATAATCCCAGCACATGGGAGGCTGCGGCAGGAGAATTAATGCCACTTTGGGGCCAGCCTGGGCTACATAGTGAGTTCCAGGATAGCCTAGGCTACAGAATGAGACCCGGTCCCAAAACAAAAACAAAAACAAACAAAACACTCTCCCTGAAAACCAAAGACAAAAACCAAAAGCCAAAAAACCTCAGAATAATTATGACTAAGTTATAGGTGCCTGTAGCAGTAGCCCTGTGGAATCTGATCCCATCAGATCTCTGAAGCTAAGCACGGTCAGGCCTGGTTAGTACCTGGATGGGAAACCGCCTGGGAACACCACGTGCTGTAGGCTTGGGAGATGGACCCAGCAACCCACTCCCAAATATCAATCCGCCATTGAAAACCCTATGAACAGCAGAGAAGCACTGACAATAGTGTTTCACCTGTTGTATGTACGGTCTCTATTAGTCGGATATCAACTCCATGGCACCTAACAACAATGAGATATAGGTAAGAATGATAAAGGAGAAAATAAACAATAGGGAAATAAACTGTATTTGGAAATAAAATTAGTGTATCAAACATATTCACTGAAACCCAAAATATTTCAGCGGGGTATGTGTAAATTGGTAAATGAAAATATGTGTGAGAACTGTGGTTTTACCTAAGTCATATCCCCTGAAGAAGTGGTATCTGACCTTACTTTTGATGGAAGAAAAGGAAGAACAGACACACTGGCATAGAAGGTCAGAGTAATACAAAAAGTTGCATAGTACAAAACAGCATAGTGAAGAGCAGAGTGGTGTATTTCAGAAATCCAATGATAGATCACAAAGCACCAGAAAAGACAGGTGGAGTGAAAGGTGAATGCGGGAGTTGGCCAGATCTACAATGCATAATTTTTTTTTTTTTTGTACTAGAAAAGTATGGATGAAGAAACATCTCAAGATTCCAGGTATATGGTGACAGTTCAGCTAAATGATTGTGAGGAGAAGGTGTGTGAATTAATTATGGCAATTTTCAAGTTTTTATTGGAAAAATTCAAACATATAAAAAGTAGAGAGAATTGTGAATCTCCATGTAGTCAGCCGCTAGATTTTTGAAGACAATGTTATTTCATCTATATTTTTACCTATCACTTCTTGGTCTAACCCAATATTATCACTGGACTATTTTCAAGCAAATTCCAGACATTATTTGATAAGGAGACAGTTCCGTGTATATATTAACAAGATAAGGAATTTTTAAAAATATATAATGGGTAACATACATTAAAAAATTAATAACCATATAACAGCCTCCAATACCTAGTAAATGTTAAATTTTTTCTCAACTACTTATCTAAAAATTCTTAAAGATAGTGCATTAAGGACACATGCATTTCGCCATCCTTATATCTGTATATTTCAGATAAAAGTGCATTTTTGGATGAAATAGTAAAAAGTCAATTAGTATCTTAAGTAATAATACCTGATAATGAAAGTATTGGACTATTTAACTGCTAGATTACAGGATTTAATTATCAACAGCTATCCTGAGATGAACTATTGCAGAATGTTTATCATTTGTACATTTATAAATAGAGAAAAGATGGCAGAACATAGAAAAAGCTGATTTCAAACATGCGTTATTGAATGTTGGTTTCATAAATGAATTTAGTACTTAAAGGACAGCTGGGAACTGTTTGAATATCACCTAAGAAAATAGTCTGGGTAGCCATAGAAAACAGATATAATAGTTACTAAAATCAGTAAATGTGAGGAAAGCAAAGGAAAACATAAACCAGACAAAAATACACTTCCAGGCTAAATTTTTAAGCATTCTGTATTTTGTCATTTGTTAAACCACAAATAGGCATATGCTTGTGTTTCTAACATAAATAAAGTTTGGGACACTGCTCTGCAAATCAACCAGACTGAACCATGAGTTGCACATGATATATATGTGTGTGTGTGTGTGTGTGTGTGTGTGTGTGTGTGTGTGTGTGTGTGTGTGTGCTGGGATTTGGGTCAGTGGGTAGAGCACTGTGCTGCAGTCTCTGAGGTCCCGAGTTCAATTCCCAGCACCGCAAAAACGGGAGAAGGACCTGGCAATCCATTCCCAAGGCAATCCCGAAATAGTCAGCCATTGAAAACCCTATGAGGGTCGCTATGAGTCGGATACAGACTTGACGGCACCTAACAACAACAACAACAACAACATATATATGTATAAAAGGAATGTCAGAAGTTAATTGGAAAGTTACAGTTGAGCATGAATAAATGTTATAAACTTTACAGTACAAAGAGGTAAAAAGAATTAAGCTACAAAAATAGACTAGTTTTTTACAGACTACAATTCCACTTGATTAAACTGCATTCTGCAGAGATATTTTAAAATGTTTCTATTTTATACAATATTTACATCACAATTCACAGATAATCTCATTTGAGCTTCACTAGGTATCTAAGTGATTCCCTAATTTACAACTGCCAGGGGCTTATTAAGTAGTAAAACATGGTAAAATGGAAGCAAAGTGCACAGGGAGTACAATCAGGGTCAACACAGTTTATGTGCAAAGGAAAGTTTTCTCAATTAAAATATTATCTTCTAACTTGCAAATGATATTTTCCTGTGTTAAAAATTTAAAAAGATTTTTAAAAGTATTCATTTTAAAGGAGGATTTTCAGCATACATAGGTTTGCTGGGCAAGAAAGTTATTTAGTAATTAAGAATGACCAATCCTTCTTCTGAAACTATTCTTCAAAATATGCATGCACAAAATTCTTTATCAAAGATAAAATGAAAGAAAATCTAAACTCATCATTAATGATCAAAACACGTTTTTTTGTGACCACAGACTGATTTCTTTTATTCTATGTTGGCAGACAGCTCACTAAACAGATTAAACAATTGTTCCCAATTTCAGAAGCCTGCAGAGGTCAGTATAGCGACAGCAACAAGACATTGGGTAGAATAATTGATCAATACTGAAGGTGAGCAGTTAGATCACATATTTACTATTTATGCATACCAGCATCCTAGACATTAAAATTAAATTTATAGTAATTACGATAGAACATGTTTTGAGTAATTTGTCTTTATGAAATTTATATTTAAAAAAAAAACATTTGGAAATAATTCTGCTTTAAAAGTGGGGACAGCAGAAAAAGAAATGGAATTTAAAGTCAAAGTAATGACCAAGTTATATAAAAGTAACATGGAAGGATTTGAACAATGTTCTGTACTTTTGAAATAAGAATTATATTCCTCACACTTGATTCAGCAATTCCTGGTCTCTATCTGTAGAGCTCACCATTATCCTGGGCAAAGTTGGAATTTTTTTGACATGGACATGTAAGTGAAGTTCTCTTATTTGTAGTGATATTCCACACAATTCAACATAAAAATTACTCCAAAATACAACAGTTCCTAGGTACAATTTATAATTTTCCATGTACATATCAAAGTGAATTATTTTAAATTTGCATATTTATAATTTGCACAAATGTGAGTGTATTTATTTTCTTACAGAAATAGTTTCATATTTTTGCTTTCTGTAAAAGTGCAGAATTCGTAGCTTTTAGAACTCCATCTATTATCCAGAAGCTGTCTTCTCCATGATGACCTATCAGTGACCTTTGTCATGACACTGAAGGACTACCCTCTCTCATGGTGAGAAGTAATCCAGCATCAATAGCTCCTCTGCTCCAGACATGTATAAAACAGACACTATAAACAAATACTGTAGGTTTATTTTGGCTCCAGTTTAGCTGACATCATCAAATTCATTTAGTTTAGAACTTGCAGACATGGTCTCAGTATCAGCTCTCTGTTTTAGTCCAGGAGGTTAAAGAAAAGCTAGCTAAAACCAACATTAGGCTTTTGCTGGGATAGCAGTTAATTTTCTCACACTTTTACAATACTTAATGCTATTAGCATCACTGCTTTTCTGGTGTGTCTCAATGTCAGTGAGATAGGCAAAGTCAAAGATTTTTTTCGAAAGCTCAGAAGATAGGTAAAACACCAGACTGATGAAATGGGCAGATTTTTAAGAAAGAGAATATCTATCTTTTATTCTTGCAAATTCAAATATTAATTTTCCCTAAATCTGCATTGGCAGATGTGTGGAAAAAATCCAGAAGAAAGATATAGAAGTAATGAATTTTTACTGTCTAAAAATAAATGGAAACTTATTTTTGCCTGTATTTGTTGCAGTTTTTATCTAAAACTTTAAAATTTTCTTTGAATAATATATCAACTTTCCTATAGTATGTCTATAAATTGGCAAAGATAAATAAGCCAAGAGTGGACATAACATCAAGCTAATAATGCTAATTAATAGCTAGATATAACCTTCTATAATCCTACAATAAATGTAATTTGAGTTTTTAATGAAATCATGATTTATTTGGTGACAAAGAAAACCTAAAAAACTCAAAGTGCAGAAATCATTTAGGATTATTGTTTTAATTCAAAATTAATAGGAAAATATGAGTTTTTAAAAGTCATATGTAATTTTTAAATAAAATTTTCAAATAATGGTATGATCAAGAAAAATTTCAAGCCTGAAATGATCAATTGTAAAAAAAGACAGTAATGAGGGTCACTATAAAACAAAATGTATGCAATACATCCAAACTATAGTCAGACAAAAATTCAGAGACATAAAATGCATAAATTTAAAAATTAGAAAATGAGCTAGTTGGAACTTTAAAAAGGAGAAAATTTTAAAAATACTGTAGAAATTAAAATAATAAAATCAACAAATCACTCCAAACAATGTTCTTTGTAGAAAACTAAACTATGCAAATCTATAATAGTAGTTCCCCTAAGGTACGAGGGATGTGTTACAAGATCTCTGTGGGCACTTGAAACCATGGGTAATTCTGGGCTCTTTATATACTGTTGTTTTCCTATGACAAAGGAGAAAATGTGCATGCCTATGACAAAGTTTAATTCATAAATAAAGCATAGTAAGAGAGTAACAACCATAATATGATAAATAGGACAATTCTAACAATATACTATAATAAAAAGTTATATAAACAGAATACATGTCTCTTTCTCAAAATATATTGTCATGCTGAGGGGGTTTGTAATCTTAGCATATAACTTTTCTTTGCTTTCCTTATTAAGTCAGGAGTATTCACTTTTTAACTTACGGGGAAGTGCTTTTCAGCTTTTCTCTGGCATATCAGAATTGCCAGCATCACTACTTTTACGCTTTGGGACCATTTTTAAATAAAATAAGAGTTACTTGAACACAAGTAACTGCAATACTGTGACAGTGCAGCTGATAATCAAGACAGCTACAAAATGACTAACAGGCAGGTAGCAGTATACACTGTGGACATAGTGGATAGAGAGATAGTTCACGTCTTGGGCAGAATGTAACTGGAGATTTCATCACACTACACAGAACAGCACACAATTTATAACGTATGAATTATTTATTTGTGAATATCCCATTTAATATTTTAGGCCATAATTGAATACATAATAAATAAAACTGTGGAAAGTTATATAATTAATACTAAAACTACGGAAATAACTAAAACAATGGAAAGTAAAATCATGGATACTACTGTCACATCCTAACCTCAGAACTTGTCATTATGGCAAAATAACTTACAGGAAAAAATTAATTTGTAGGTGTGATCTTGGATTATCCAATTGGGCCTGCAATAATTGAAGGTTCCTAATAAAAGGGAGACAATAGAAGTCAAGACAGAAAGAAGGTACAATTACTGAAGTAGAGGTCAGAGAGGAGAAGAAATGTTATGTTGGTGGATTTGAAATTGAGGATCGGGCCACGAGTCAGGGAAGAGGATAGCTTCTTAAAGCTGGAAAGCCAAGGAAATGGATCTCCACAGGAGCCTCCAAAAGGAACACAGTCCTGTGGACTAATTTTAGAGTTCCATTATAATCATATCATGTATATATTATTTATAAAGTAAATTATGTAATAAAAGATAATATATATTGTGTTCTCATGTATATAAAAATTATACAATAAATTTGTGTTTCTTTACATCATTAAACTTCTGGTATTTGGTTTTTGTTGCAATAGGAAGTGAATATAGCTAATAAGAGGAAAAAATTCTGAGAAGAATCTACAATAAGGCTGAACATAAAATGTATAACTGAGATTAAAATTAGTACATCACTAAATATAACTCAGTCCTAATAACTCTGAACATCTAAAAGAAATAAAAATCTTCTAAAATGATTCCAAAGTCTAGCTAGTAAATTATACAATACAATTTCACTTCTAAATCTAGATACAACATTATAAAATTACTGAAGAAAAATCCAACAAGTATTAAAAATAATCTGCTATGATATATATTAAAACTTTAAGCCAAAAAATAATCTCATGAGAAAAGTAATCTGATTATATCAATTTTATAGGTGATGAAATGGAAGTTAAGTATTAGGCTCAGACTTATATGGTTAATAAATTTCATAACTACTATTTAAACACAGGGGGTCTGTGTTTAAATATAGTAAAAGGCAATATATAAATGCCTACTACCAATATTCCCCCACATGTCTGTCAGTTTTTCATGCTCTGGGGACTTAAGTATTGCTATGATACTGAAAGTGATGCTGTTGGAATTTCAGATAACAGTAGGGCCACCCATGGTGCACAGGTTTCAGCTGAGCTTCCAGACTGACACAGGATAGGGAGAAAGAACTGGCAGCCAACAACTTAAAGAAGTAGCCATTGAAAATCCTATGAATAGCAGAGAAGTAATATCAAATATAGTGCTAGAAAATAAGCCTCCCAGCCTGGAAGGCATTCAAGAAATGATTGAGGAAGAGTTGCGTCCTCAAAGAAGAATTGACCCTAATGATGGGAATGAAGTAAAACCCTTGAGACCTTCTTATGCTGACGTAGCATGACTCAAAATGAAGAGAAACATAGTGGCTGCAGCATTGGGGTCAACATAAAAAGATCATGTACATGGCATAATGTTTAGTAGTGTTTCATTCTGTTGTACATAGAGTCACTATAAGCTTGATCTGATAATTATCACTATTATTCAAGATGGTTCTGAAAGTTCTAGAGAATGAAACAGAAGGAGAAAAAAGATATAAATCTCAATTAAAAAGGAAGAAATGAAAATTTCAAATTAACAATATCCAAATATATTAAATGCTTTTTAAAGAATAGACATTGTATGGTTACATATGTACATATGTGTAAGAAGTTTTTAGATTTAAAATATCTTATTGGTTAGGTATCATTACTGTTATCATCATTATTATTGTCAAATGAAGAAGCTATGGTTAAGATTAAATATAATATAATTGTTGGATCAAGAACTCAACCTCAGAAGCCCAATTCCAACTTTTTCACATTTTATTTGTTAATCAGTTGATAGAAGTTTAGGTTGATTCCACTTTTTGAGTGATTGTTAATAATGCTATATGCACATTACTGTACAACTCTGACGGAAATTTATTTTCATTTGTTTTAAGTATATACCCAGGATTAGAATGCTAAGTTATATAGAAATTATATGTTTACTGTTTTAAGGAGCTGCCAAAATGTTTTCCAAAGACACTGTACCTATGACAATGCCACCAGCAATGTAGGAAAGTTCCAATTTCTTTATAACCTTGCCAAAACTTATTAATGTCTCTTTCTAATTTTAGTCATCCAAGTAGATTTAAAGTGATATTTTGTTTTGGTTTTGATTTTCAGTTTCCTAATGACTCATAATACTATCCACGTTTTACAGATGGAATGCTTGCATCTTCTGAAATGTCTACGTTGAAATCTAATCCCCAATGTGTTTATATTTGGAGCTGGGGCCTTTGGGATGTAATTAAGTCATGAGAGAGGAATATGCATGAATTGCATTAGCGCCCTGGTAAGAAGAATCCAGAGAGATAACTCACCTTCATTCTGCTATGTGAGGGTACAGATTGAACTCAGTAAACTACAAACCAGAACAGGATCTTTATGAGAACCCAGCCAGGCTGATCAAATACCTTCTTTCTCCAAAACTAACTAAGAGAAGTAAATGTTCTTCTTTTATAATTGATTAATGTATAGTCTTTTCTTATAGCAAGTCAGGCTAGCATAAGATCTCATCATGTACTTATTAACCACTTGTATCTCTCTCTTCTTTAGAGAACAACATTCATGAATACTTAAGGTTGAATATGAGTGATTCAGCAATGAACATAGGAGCGTAGATATCACTTTCACATATTGATTATATTTCCTTTGGGCATATACTCAATAGTGAGATTTCTGGATCATATGGTAGTTCTCCCCCACTTGTCTGTCAGTTTTTTGGACTGTGGGTGCTTACATGTTGGTGGGATGCTGAAAGCTATGCTACCCGTATTCAGATACCAGCAAGGTCACCCATGGTGGACAGATTTCAGGTGAACTTCCCGACTAAGACAGACTAGGAAAAAGGACTGGCAGCCCACTCCCAAAACAATTAGCCATTGAAAACTTTATGACTAGCAAAGAACCACTGTGAGACATAGTGCTAAAAAACGAATCCCTCAGGTTAGAAGGCATTTAAAAGATGACTGGGGAAGATTTGCCTCCTCAAAGTAAGGTTGACCTTAATGACAAGAATGGAGAAAATCCCCTGGGATCTTCATTTGCGGATGTGACATGACTCAAAATGAGAAGAAACAACTGTCAATCCCCATGAATAACTGGAATATCGAATGTGCATAGTATGAACCTAGGAAAATTAGAAATCATCAGAAGTGAAATGGAGCACATAAACGTTGGTATTCTAGGCATCAGTGAGCTAAAATGGACTGGTATTGGCCATTTTGAATCAGATAATCATATGGTCTACTATGTTGGAATTAACAACTTAAAGAGAAATGAGGTTGCATTCATCATCAAAAAAGATATCTCAAGATCTGTCCTGAAGTACAATGCTGTCAATGATAGAATAATATCCATATGGCTACATGGAAGGCCAGTTAATATGCCTATTATTCAAATTCACACATCCACCACCAAGGATGAGATAAGGATCCAATTTCATTCTTCTGCATGAGGATATTGATTTTATCAATACCATTTATTGAAACGATTGTTTTTTTTCTCATTGTGTGCTGTTGGTACCTTTGTCAAAAATTAATTTGTTATAAATGTATGAGCTTATTTCTGAGATCTCTATCTGTCCCATGTGTTTGAGTGTGTTTTTATACTAGAATCATATGGTTTTGATTACCATAGCTTTTTAATATAATTTGAAATTAGGTAGTGTGATGTCTCCAATTTTGTTCTTTTTGCTCAAGATTGTCTTGGCTGTTTTTTTTTTTTTTTTTTTTT
>VMDO01014434.1:0-54602 GCA_007922755.1 Pedetes capensis | reverse complement strand
TTAGAGTATTGAAAAGCAAAGATGTCACATTGAAGACGAAGGTGCGTCTGACTCATGCCATGGTATTTTCAGTGGCATCATATGGTTGTGAAAGCTGGACATTGAACAAGAGAGACAGAAAAAGAATTGATGCTTTTGAATTGTGGTGCTGGAGACATCTATTGAATATACCATGGACTGCCAAAAGAACCAACAAATCCGTCCTAGAAGAAGTGCAACCAGAGTGCTCCTTGGAAGTAAGAATGGCCAGACTGCGTCTTACATATTTCGGACATGTAGTCAGGAGAGATCAATCCCTGGAGAAGGACATCATGTTTGGGAGAGTGGCAGGTCAACGGAAAAGAGGAAAACCCTCCACCAGATGGATTGACACAGTGTCTACAACAATGGGCTTAAAAATAAATAAGATCGTTTGCCTGGCACAGAATCAGCAAGTGTTTTGATCTGCTGTACATAGGGTCGCTATGAGTCGGACTCGACTCAACGGCACCTAAAAAGAACAACATACATATGTATAAAACCCAAATATTATATTACTTCACATGAATGAGTTCTACTTGTATCAAAGACATCTTTGCTTTCATTTCTAACATTCAATTATTCCACTTATCTCTGCCTCTCCTATTACTATTCTCTTCCTCCTATGCCCAACCTACTTATGCCACAGGAAGCAAGGCCCATCAGAGAGAAAGAATCACCTGAATACCAACATTAGTTAGAGGAAGGGGCTTGATTGCCGGTGGAGCAATGGCAGGATCTCTCAGGTCCCAAAATGGCTGTGGTCCCTAAGTTATTCTCTCCCGTCCCTTAAATAGTGCTTACAGACTAGTAGACAAAGTGTGTTTCTCTTGGGTTAGACAGTCCACAGGTGTTAAAGAACAATCCAAGCAGAAAGCAGGATGTCCTTGACTGCAAAATCTTTCAAGGAACAGCTTCTAGACATTAGGGGCTGTGTCCTTGTGGAGGGATTTACTGCAGTGGGTCTGTGTTCAGAGAGAGGAGCTCCTGGCATTATCTAGATAAGGGAGTGCAGTCCTGTTCTTTGATCAGGGGAATGAGGAATGTAAACTCCCAAGTTTTAAAAGAGAGGGGAGGCTGGTATGGTTTAATAGGTTTTCTTTCCTCACTTATGCTTCTCCCACATTGTATAAACTATTGTACTCCATGAGTATGTTCTTTTCAAACCTTTCTTCATATCACTATAGATAAATATATAAGGATTTATCTGTATTTTGTGTTTTTCTGGAATCCCCTCCATGATAAGAGGTAATGTTATGATTTGAATATGAAATGTCTCCCACAGGCTATGTACTGGGGGCTTGGTTGCTAGCTGATAGCTTTGAGGAAGTGACTAGATCCTGAGGACTGTAACAGAAAAAAAATCTATTTCATTATCAGGGACATTCAAAATAACAAAGCAATTTCTGCTTATCTAACAGTCTGGCAAAAAAAAAAAAAAATCCCTAGGTAAGAAGAATGAGTAAAAAGACATGTTCAGTCATAGCTGGTAGAAATATATAATTTTTTTTTTATAGTACTTGGGGGTTGAGCCCAGAGCTTTGCACATACTTTGCAAGTGCTCAACCACTGGACTGCACACCCAGCCCATTTTTTATTTTTTATCTTGAGATAGGATCTTGCTAAATTATGCAGACTGCCGCTGGCCTTGAACCTGCAATTTTCCCACCTGACCTTGAACCTGTAACTCTCAGCCTCTCTAGTCACTGGGATTACAGGCTTGCGCCACTGTGCCCAGAGAAATATAAACTGTAACAGCCATTTTTGGAAAACAGATGGGAGCACCAGTTAGGAGGATCTGTTTAGTAGCAAGGTAAGTTGCAGTTATATACACATAGAGGTATATACAGTTAATTGCCACATTGCTTGTAGAGGCCATAAAGTGGAACCAAAGGCAATACTTATTAGTAGTTGAATGGGAGAATAAATGATTGTCCATACCATGAGATATTACACAGCTACTGTACAGAATGAGTTGAGTTGGGCACTGTGGCACACATCTGTAATCCCAGTGGCTCAGAAGGTTCAGGCAGGATTGTGAGTTCAAGACCAAAGGCAGCTTATGCAACTTAGTGAGACCCTGTCTCAAAAATAAAAAATAAAAAGCCAGGTGCAGTGGCGCATGCCTGTAATCCTAGCGGCTCGGAAGGCGGAGGCAGGAGGATCGCAATTTCGAGACCAGATGCAGTCTGCGTAACTTAGTGAGGCCCTGTCTCAAAAACTCAAAAAGTAAAAAATGGGCTGAGGGTGCAGCTCAGTGGTCCAGCACTTGCAGAGCATGCAAGAGCGAGGCCCTGGGTTCAACCCCCAGTACTAAAAAAAAAAAAAAAGAAAAGAAAAAGTGGCGGAGTAGAGCTCAGTGGTACAGCACTTGCCTAGCATGCACAAGGCCCTGGATTCAACCCTCCCAACTGCCAAAAAAAAAAAATAAAAATGAGCTGCTCTATACCTGCGTTACTTTTTTTGTTACACTGACCAAATACCTGAGAGAAACAACCTGGAGGAGGAAAGGCTTATTTTGGCTCATTGTTTCACAGAGTTCAGTCCATCGTGGTGTGGGGGGGCATGGCAGAGCAAAGCAGCACACCTCAAGGCTTCCCGGAGAAAGAGCAACAACTGAGAAGAGCTAGGACAAGATATAGTCCCAAAGACATGCCCCTCGTGATCTGTTTCCTTTATGTAAGCCCTGTCTCCAGAAGTTTCTAGTGCCTCCCAGTAATGCCATCAAATTACAAATCCAGGAAAAAAGTTACAGTCCTTAATTTTTAGATCATAGGTGTATCAAAACTAGAACTTTTAAAAAATATCACATTACACACAAAAAAAACTAGATTTAGGTGCTATGCTTAGTATTTAATTGAGAATATTATTGTTACTAAACTGTTAAAGAAAACTTTAAACAGTTCTGTCTAGAATAAATGGTAGTAAGTTAAATCACTAGGAAACCACAGGCAAAAATCTAGACAGTAGGAAAATACAGGAGGAAATGCCCAGATAACTTTAATAACTTAATTTATTTTATATAGACCATGACTAGATCAATCTGTAAACACAAAAATCAGTGGAATTTGAATATTAAATGTTTGATAATAAGAAATTATTGTTAACTTTTTTAGGTTTGATAATAGTATTATAGTTATGTTTTTAAAAGAATATTTATCTTTTAGACATACATACTAAAATATTTACAAATGAAATGATAAATATCTTATATTGGGTTCAAAACGATCTGCAGTGATGAGTGGTAATATAAACAAGATTGCTATGAGTTGATCACTGCTGAAATTGGTGATAAATCCAAGAGGACTTATCCTTTTATATATATATTTGAAACTTTCCATAATAGAGAATCAGAAAAAAAAAATTCCTGTCAGAGGAAATTTTTAAGACCATTAACTTAAAAAAGGTAAATGACTGAGTGCTAAAAGCAGATATAAGGGTTTGGAACAAATTAAAACCCAAGTAGTAATTCTAAAGCCATTACTCCAAGATGATTCATTTCATGGAGGAATTCAATGCAAAGAAATGATGTCACATAGAAGATATACCAAGAAACAAAAGAGAAAGTTTAAATACGCAAATAAAGACAGTTTCTAACATTTTTACCTTGAGCTCCAGCCTTGTGATATTTGCCTGGCACCGATAGGTGGCAAGAAGAAAGTTGTCACTGGACTGGAAAGAATTCAAAATTGAGGAAAAGAATGAATCTATGTTTTAAACAACAATAACATCATCAATAATAATAATATTTACCTGCCTGAACACCTGTCATTTGTGCTAAGTGCTTTCCAAACATGTTCTTCTTTATTCCTACAAACAAACCTATGCACTAAGCTTATTAAGCAGGTTTTTCAGGTGAAGAAACTGAGATGATGACAGCGTAGGTAAGTTTACCCAAAGTGATGAAAAAGGAAATCAAGTTCATATTTTTAAGACTCTGAAGCAGGAAGGGGGAGGGGGGGAAACATAGGGGAGGGAAAGGGGTAACCTATATGAATAATGTTTATCAATTGCATATATGAAAATTGTCACAATGAAAAGCATGTCAAAATGAATCACGTGATGTACATTAAAAATTTCTAAAAAAAAAAAAAAAAAAAAAAAGACTCTGAAGCACTGGGACATCATGGCAGATGCCTGTAATCCCAGCACGCAAGGAGGCTTAGGCAGCAGGATCAACCATTTGTTTGAGGCTAGCCTTGTCTACACAGAGAGTTCCAGGCCAGCCTGGACTATACAATAAGACCCTGTCTCAAATAAACAAGGGGAAAAAAAAAAAAAAAGACTCATGGTCTTTCCATCTTGGTTTTCTACAATAACTTTGTAAATATTAAGAGTTATTTTAGCAGAGTGCAGTGGCACACACCTGTAATCCCAGCAACTTGGGAGGCCGATATAGGAGGATCAAGACTTCAAGGCCAGATGCAGCCTGTGTAACTTTGTGAGACTCTGGCTTAAAATTTTAAAAAATTAAAAATGGTCTGGGGGTGCAGCCCAGTGGTAGAGTACCTGTAAAATTTGTGTATGGTCCTGGGTTCAACCCCCAAGTACCACACAAAAGAAAGAAAAGAAAAGAAAAGAAAAGAAAAGAAAGCAGAGCACGAGAGAGAAAGAGAAAGAGAGAAAGAAGAGAAATTTTAAAACCTAACAGTGCAAATGCCAAATGTTTACATTATAATGGAATATTCATCAATATTTGATATTGAATGTTTTTTATTTTCACAAATACAGAGGAAAAAGAAAAATCTCACCTCTGTACTCCCAGCAAATAGCACAGTACCTAGCTCACTTCAGGCATTCAATCCATACATGTTGCTTCAAATAATATAACTACTTAAAATTTAATATAAACTACTAAAAACAGGAAAATATGTATCTAGGTGCATGAATTACAAAAACAAGCAAAGCAATATGAATGTTAATTTGATTTTTTAAATGATTACATAAATATATGTCCGATTCCCAACACCGCAAAAATGGGAGAAGGACATGGCAATCCACTCCCAAGGCAATCCCGAAACGAACAGCCATTGGAAACCCTGTGAGGGTTGCTATGACTCGACTGCACCTAACAACAACAACAACAACAACAACATATAAATGTATAGGCTTTTTATGTTTTACTCTCAAACAGTGATGACAAACCACATATTGACAACACAAACAATGATTATAAATTTTTCTCTTAAAAGAAAATGCTTAGTATGAAAATATTCAAAATAAGTGCCTCATATAGCTATCAACCTTTTTCTTCATCCATTCTAACTCTCCTTCTTTTCTTTTTTACAGTGCTGGGGATTGTACCCAGGGCTCTGGGCATGCCAGGCAAGTGCCCTACCACTGAGCTACAACTCCAGACCAATTCCTCCCTTTTAAAAAATATGTATAAATAAGTGTAGGCAGGCATGGTGGCGCATACTTGTAATCCCAACAACTTGGGAAATGGAGGCAGGAGGATGCAAGCTTGAGGCCAGAGGCAGCCTATGTAACTTAGTGAGATCCTGTGTCAAGATAAAAAATAAAAAAGGGGCTAGCGGGGCAACTCAGTGGTAGTGCCCTTGCAAAGTACGCATAAGGGCCTAGGTTTAACCCCCCAGTAGCATGGAAAAAAAAATGAATAACAGTAACTACCAACCACCTCTGGTCAGTCTCTTTTCCCGCTCTGATTTGATTTCTCCAGTGCAGCTAATGTGGGCTTTACCTTTCCCTAGCTTCTCTCCAGGCATCACACCTTGCTCAGACTGCTGTGTGCTCGTACTGAGCAGAATGAGGTGATACAGTAAGCATGTTCAAAGCACTGACACTATCTCATCACAAGTACTCTGCACATGGTAAGTGCCCATAGATAGCTGCCAAATAAAGGTTGAGTAAGCATTCAACAAGCCCAGAACAAGTGGGATGGACTAGGAAAAGCAAGGGGAAAAACAGGTCATACTGAAATACAAGGATATATGAAACTGTATTGTATTTTTCAAGAAATATTAATAACTTGAGTTTGGCAGAAATAATGTACATGGGAAGAGAGACAATAGCTAGTGAGAGTAAGTTGGAGAAGTAACTAAGAACTGCATCCCAGAAAGGTTTTCTGTGCCACAGTGAGGAATCTACACTTACATCCAGCAGGAAACAGGGATACTGAACAAGTTGGGAGATGTGATACATGATGTTTGTATTTTAGGAAGATCTCTGTGGTGGCAGTGTGCAGCAGTCTGGAGGTGAAAGACAAGAGGAACTGATGGAGTAAGTGGTTGAAGCAGGCCATGATGATGATCTAGACTAAGATAACAGAAGTGGGAAGGAAGCTGCGTAGAAGGAAGAGGGCCCCAGAGGTAGAACTGACAGAAACTAGGGAATCTAGAACAACCCCTCTATTTCTGGATTACCTGAGAATAAAGAACAGAAGCAGATTTCGAGGGAAACGTTATGAAAGGAATGACTGAGGAAGAAACATCAAACCCTTAAGGCATTTACAGACTTTAATCAAAATGGCACCACAGAAATGAAAACATGAAGATTTTTTAATATTTTGTACTCACTTCAGAATCACAGCTGCTAAAGCTGACAACAGCAGAATTCTTATCCACATCGAGTAGGTCTATTGGAACATCGCTCTACAGTCAATATTTAAAAGAAAAACATTCAGATGGAAAGCCTAAACATGTTCACGAAGTATGTCTTCTCTAAGGGCTCTCACTCATCCTAATTTATGTTCATCTTTAAATTTGAGAGTATTAATTATCTTGATAATTGAATATTATTTATACTTGATAGCTTATGTTTCTAGAAAAAGAAAAGTCATAGGGCCATTCTGATTATACCAGTTCATTTTTATTAATTTTAACTTCTCTTTGTTTTGTTTTGCTTTTCAGTACTGGGAGATTGAACATTGAACCCACAGCCACACATATATTTTGCAAGCACTCTACCACTAAGCTACACTCCTAGCCCATTGTTTATTTTTATTTTGAGTCAGGGTCTCACTAAGTTGTACAGGTTGCCTCTGGCCTCAAACTTGCGATGCTTCTGCCTCAGCCTCCTAAGATGCTGGGATGACAGGCTTGTGCCACTGTGCCTGGCTTACTGATTTCAATTTCATCTGTAACACAGAAAGGAGATAATCTGTGGTCTCCTCTGAAGCACTTTCTAGGAGAAAGCTGCTGCACTCTGGTCTATATGAATGGATCTCCTAGCTGGTCAATGCAGCAGCCTGTGCACTACTACTACTGAAGAGAGTTTTCTACATTTGAGTTTAATTAGCAGTCTGATCTCTCCATCACAACTTTTTAAACCTTGTCTTCTTTCTCTAATTTATTATTTTCTCATCTTCTGATGGGATTTCCATCTTATTCTTTTTCTTTTTTTTTTTTAAATACAATACTGGGGGGTTGAACCCAGGGCTTCACACATGCTAGGTAAGTGCCCTACTTCTGAGCTACACCCCCAACCTCTTTTTTATTTATTTATTTATTGTAAGACAATGTCTTGCTAAGTTGTACCAGCTGCCTCTGGCTTCAAACTTACAAACCTCCTGCCTCAGACTCCTGAGTAGCTGGGATTATGGGCTAGTGCCATGGTACCTGGCTGATTTTCATTTTATTCTTATTTTCCAATCATTCCAATATTATCCTTTCCTACTTCCTGAATATCTTCCTAAACAAACAAACAAATAAATGGAGATATACATTATTATCCCTAAATTTCACCTTTTGGGATTATCTACTTTGCCTGGGTGCCATAAGCTTGGAAGAAGGACCTGGCAGCCCACTCCCCAAACAATCAGCCACTGAAAACCCTATGAATAAAGCTGGGCATGGTGGCTCACGCCTGTAATCCCAGTGAATCAGGAGGTGGAGGAAGGAGGATCGCAAGTTCGACACCAGAGGCCGTCTGCGTAAGTTAGCAAGACCCTGTCTCAAAATAAAAAGTAAAATAATGGGCTAGGGGTACAGCTCAGTGGTACAGCACTTGCAAAGCATGCAAGTGCGAGTCCTGGGTTCAACCCGAGTACCGAAAAAAAAAAAAAAAAAGAAAGAAAAAAAGAAAAAGAAAAAGAAAAAAGAAAAAAGAAGACCCTATGAATGGCAGAGAAGCACTGACATAGTGCCAGGTATGGCACAGCATCAGGTAGTGTTTCATTCTGTTGTACATTGGGTTGCTATGAGACCCTACTCAACAGCACTGAATAACAACAACATTGCCTATTAACCTACCTAGAAACTACTGGGTTAATAAGTAAACTATACTCTAAGCTAAGTCACATATCTGTGAAGATTTTCCCAGGGCATATCCAAAGAAGAAAATCCTTACTGTCCTTTCTATCTCTTCCTGAAACTTTGATTATGAAGCACAGGACAAAGAAAAAGTAAAGACATAATGCAAATAATCTAAGAACACATTGATTAACGGATGACTAAAAAGCCATAAACATTTAAAATTACTGCCTAAAACAAAGTGCTCAATAATAATAAGTGCATATGAATGGTTTGCAAAACAGATCCAATCATAAAGCAAAGACTTTAGACATTCTGCTTACCTGTATTAAGACATTATCTATCGCTGTCTGAACCTCTAAGATAAGGCTGTAGCTGGCATCATCTTTATTTAACGTAAACTTGTCATTTATACTAAATGAAGGTACTGCTAATATTGCTTTGCTTGAATGAGAAGATTGTTGATAGTTCTCTCTTTCCTGCAGTACCTTATATTGCAGATGTTCTAACTCATTCCTAAAAGAAAATATATACCACTTTGTCACCTATAAACATTTGAGATCCTTAAATGGTACAAAGATTAGAGATATATACTTTTGCAAAATAGATTTTTTGGGTTGAGCTATGATAACAATGCCATTAGGAACAAAATTTTTGCTTCTGACCAAGTGATTCCATATTTATCTCTAATCCAAAAACAAAACATCTACTCAGTACCGTAACAGCAATACTAATAAAAAGTTGTATTAAGGCAGGTGGTAAATAATCAACTATAACACATTAATATGGTTATAACTGCATACAGTATTAACCAGAAGAGAAACTGTACTAATCAGAAGAGAAACTAATATGGCAGAACTTAATACTTGTAATGAAAAGGAACTATGTGCAAGAAGCCAGTAAACATATACCTTTTAGTAAGACATTAGGGCAGATAGACCAAACAAGGAAAAGGCTGCAGAGTATTACCATCTTGGGAACCACAAAGATGATCATGAGCCAGGGGCATAGTTTAAGTTCTATTAAACGTTGGAGTGGATTCTACTGAGCCTGAACTTCGTAGGCATTGCCAAAAGTTGTTCCAGATAAGGGGACAAATGAAGGAACAGTAAGTGGGGTAGAATAATATAAAGCTGAGCTAGCCCTAATTTAGGGGAAAAGGTTTTGGGAGAAGCTTGGGAGGGACCTGTGCAATGAACAAGTGAAAAAGATTCCTTCACTCAAGAAATATCCACTGCTAAATATCATATATTTACTCTGATGTGCCTGGTAGTGTTTAGGGTGTTGAATGAAAAAAATGAGAGAAGCTTGTCACGGAGCTTGCATTCCAGTGCAGTGAGGAGAGACGAAAGGTATTCTATTTCAGATATAAGATAACAGCCATTAACTCTTAGCATTCTTTTCACATGAACCAGGATGTCCTGAATGAAGCAGGTGTACTTGTTTGCATGAACATTGGAGCTTGCTCTCCTAGTGGCTTTGATGAATTCGCTTGTGCTACTAGTACTTGTAGCATTTGCTGCCTCAAGAGCTCCTGTAGCCACCAGGAGCAGTGGCTCATGCCTTTAATCCCAGTGACTCAAGAGGTGGAGGCAGGAGGATCACAGGTTCAAGGCCAGAGGCAGCCTATGTAATTTAGCAAGACCCTGTCTTGAGATAAAAAATTTGTTAAAATGGGCTGGGGGTGTAATCCAGTAGTAAAGCAATTGCAAAGTATGTGCAAGGCCCTGTGTTCCACCTCCAAGTGCAGGAAAAAAAAAAAGATTCGCCCTCACTCTCCTAAGAGGGCTAACAAGGGGTGCAGTGGGGTAACAAATCATTAAAAGTCTCAGCAATTCCTACTCCCTCATTGTTTGACGCAATCTTATGTGTGTCTGGGATCCTTTATACAGGATCCCTTTACACAGGACATGTCAAGTTAAGAAGCAGGCCATGAAAGCCCTCCCAGCATCTAAGGGAGTCAACACAGTTCAGTTCCAGTAAGAAAACTTATGAGCCAAAGTTACAGATTCAGAAAGGTCCACAGAAACAGTGAAATTAGATTTCATAGTTTCTTTTTAATGTGAAAAACAAAGACAAACCACTGTTACTATCTATGACTAAACCAATGAAAAAATACAATTGTGGACCTATGAAAAAGTCAATATAAAACAATACATAGAAAAGGTATATTTTGAACCCTAAAATAATCAGCACCTACTGCTAATTTACTCAGATCCATAAACTTTCACTTTAAAAGGTCATAAGTTGGGCTGGGGATATAGCTTAGTGGTGGAACACTTGCTACTATGGGCAAGGCCCTGGGTTCAAATTCTAGCACCCCCCCTAAAAAAAAATCTGTATAAATTACATATATCATTCCTCCATATGAAATATAGTGCAACTATAAGCAAAAAGATAAAAAATAAAAAGCAATAACCACATACTTTCATGAGATGAAAGAAAAGCAAACAAAAAACTCAAAGTTACCGTAAAGAAGAAATTTTATTCTGCATCTCCTGATTAATTTTTAGTTCTTCTCCTGGTCCGCTTTCCTTGTGAGTGGGTTCTGTTGTCAGACCTGTAACCCAGCCTGTAGAGATGAATTACAATCACACACCATTTAGTGCTGCTAGTGTGAAAGACATACATTATACATTGTATAGCAGAAACCCTTATTTACACACCCCTTTTTCCACCAAGATCAACTTAACTAGCCCTAGGACTCCTTCAAAAAGTAAAGCAAACTAGGAGTGGTGGCACACACCCTTAAGCCCAGTACTTGGGAAGTAGATGCAGGAGGATCTCAAGCTCTAACCTTGAGCTACATAGTGAAACCATGTCTCAAAAAAACAAAACAAATCACAAAATCAAGCTAGAAAATACTCAAGCCATAAAGAAGTAACTTAAGCACTTTGTGGTACTATTTTTTGGTTGAAATACTATAACACTATGATTACAGGAGTCTTTCAATTCTTAATAATTTTAGTTTCCAAGCATGGAATAAATAAGTCAACACATTCTAGCAAATTCAGAAGTAACTGATAAAGAATTGCATTTTAGCTGGGCATGGTGGCACACACCTGTAATCCCAGCAGCTTGGGAGGCGGAGGCAAGAGGATCGCAAATTCAAGACCAGGGGCGGTCTGCGTAACTTAGCGAGACCCTGTCTCAAAAAAGTAAAAAACTGGGCTGGGGATGCAGCTCAGTGGTCCAGCACTTGCAGAGCATGCAGGTGCGAGGCCCTGGGTTCAACCCCCAGTACTTCAAAAAAAAAAAAAAAAAAAAAAAAAAGAATTGCGTTTTAAAAATTACTTTCATGTGAATTGGAAGTTATCACAACAGTCTTCTAATAAAGCTGTTTCAAACATGACAAAAATACTTTGATGGAAATTTAATCTGTCACATGACTATTGTAAGATTATAAAGATTACCTCTTCCCAAGCAAGCAAATTTTTACAAGGAATACATATAATCCAAAACAGTCTAAATTTCAGTAAATACCTCTCCTTAAACCAAAAAACATCATTTAATTTTCAAAGGAACTAAACATATGCTAAGCACTCTTAAAAATATTATTGAAATGTTAACTATTTTATAAGTCAACAACTGTATTCCTCCCTCCCTCCCTCCCTTCCCCCCCAGTGCTGGGGATCAAACCCAGGGCCTGACATGATAGGCAAGCATCGTACCACTGAGCTAAATTTCCAGGCCCTCCTCTTTAATTTTGAACCAATAAAGTTTATAAAGTGGTAAATAAGAGTGACTTACGAATAATACTTTTTAAAAAGTGATCAACAAAATGAATTTATTAAACTCAGATTTGTTTTTCTTCAACTACCCGTTATCATTTACTCTACCTGAATACGTAGACACCACGATTTCATCATAACCATCTTTCCCTACACAACCGCCCTGGATCGATGTGACACTTTCAGACAACATCTAAAAGAAATGTAAGGCCGAGGACTTCTTTAATAACTAAAACTTTCAAAGTATGTTAAAGTAAACCACAAAACTTATCTTTCTGCCTTCAAACATCCAACATATATTTACTGAATGTTTATTATGAGCAGACAGTGAAATCAGAAGGACAAAATCTTGAACAAATGCCAGAAAATTCCAGCATTTTTAAATTTGTGAAAGAAGATTCAAAATGCCCCAGGTATATTTGTGTGTAACACTCATGTAAGAGTATACTCACCTAATGAGAAATAATTATTTATGTAAAAGTTTTTAAATTATATAAGCAAAACCGTCAGTAAATTTAGACTATTACCTGAATTATTGTGCCATCTCTCAAATATTTTTTCCAAAGAGATTTTTAGATAAACTATATGTATAGACTTTTAAGCTAACTTCTAGATTTTCCATCACAATTTTGAATAGTAGAAAGAATGTAATTTCTGGTAGCCGGGCATGGTGGTGCATCCCTGTATTCCCAGTGACTCAGGAGGCAGAGGCAGGAGGATCACAAGTTCAAGACCACAGGCAGTCTGTAATTTATCGAGCCCCTATCTCAGAAAGTAAAAAAAATGGGTTGGGAATGCAGGTCAGTGGTATAGCACTTGCAAAGCAGGCAAGCGCAAGGCCCTAGGTTCAACCTCCAGTAACACAAAAAGAAAAAAAGAAACAGTGTAATTTCTGGAAGTTACAAATAATGTAACTTCTAGAAGTTAAACACAATTTTTTAAAATGCTATATTTCTTCATCATACCCAATGAATCTAAATACCAGAACAAATTTATGTACACGAATACTGACTTTACAAATGGAGAACTAAATCCTTCTACAATAGTTGGAAATTTTACATTGTTCTTTTTTCTCCTTCAACTTTCATTTTCATTCTACTTCCCCCCACATATTTAATCTTAATGCAATGTACTCATATGGAATTCTTTCATACTTCTCTACAGCCAAGAAATATACACACTGAAATTATCTTCTACGATCATAAAGCTCTAGGGATTAGAAATTTCCATCACTATGACTATAAGCATTGGAATTTTCTGTCATTGTTATTAATAGTATTTAGAAATTTCAATCATGATTGTAAGCATTGAAATTCCTATCATTATTAATAGCATTACATATCTAATCAAAGGGGCTGGGGTTTAGTTCATTTGGTAGCGTGCTGCTCTGCGCTAAGGCCCTGGGTTTAATCCCCAGCACTGCAAAAATGGGAGAAGGACATAGCAATCCACTATCAAAGCAATTCCAAAACAGCCACTGAAAATCCTATAAATAGCAGAGAATCACTTGACATAGTGCCAGGCATGACACAGTGTCAGGTGGTATTCCCCTCTGTTGTACAGGGTCACTAGGAATCAGACCCAATTTGACGGCACCTAACAACAACAACAACAAATATGATCAAAACAAATATACAAGCTATCGTACATAATAATCACAAAAGCAAAATTCTGTAGGAAATGTATCTCATGAGATGAATGAGACTTATTTCCTCCCAAATTATTCATGTGCTGTGAATCGATATTACACGTTGTTAGAATGAAACTGGTGTCCACACGAGTTGTATTTCTGTTTTTCCTTTGTATGGACATAAACTCTGAAAGCAGCATCTATGTCATTAGAAAAACAGAAGAAACAGCTGGAAAGAGAGGGCTTCCAGGAGACAGTCTGGCTGAGCATGTAAATCCTGTGTCATTCCTGAGGTTTAAAAGAGAAGCTGAAGAGGAGGCTTGAGGTATAAACAGGATGGTTTCTCAAGGGCTAAGAACAAGTAGATCATCCACAAAGGATTATTATATACTTTTAAGCCTGATCTATTACTTGCACCATTAGCAAGATGACCTTTTATACCAAAGATGAACAAAAGTGAACTAAATCTATAAAATAAACCCAACTGTATAACATTTTGGGCTGGGATTTAGCTCAGTTGGTAGAGCACTGCGCTGCAGTCTCTGAGGTCCCGAGTTCAATTCCCAGCACCGAAAAAATGGGGGAAGGGCCTGGCAATCCACTCCCAAGGCAATCCCGAAACGGTCAGCCATTGAAAACCCTATGAGGGTCGCTATGAGTCAGATACTGACTCGAAGGCACCTAACAAAAAAAACAATAACATTTTAATTCTCACACTACCTATTTAACATGTATTGGGGACTTTTTATTTTTCAAACAGCCTCAATGTATACTCAATGAGGCAGGGTGAAGAAGCTTTGTAATGGGACACCAACTGTTAAGATCTGGATGTAGTTTGCTCCCCCTACACTTACATGCAGGAGTTTAATCCCCATTGTCACAAAGAGGGTGGGAACTTAATCCAACTACAGTGTTCAGAGGTGGGGCCTTTGGGAAGTGATTAGATTAGATAAGGTGATTAGGGTGGCTTTATAAAAAGAGGAAGAGAGACCATGGCACACCTACATGCCTCCCTGTCTCTTGCTACTGGTGTTCTGCACTGCCTTTAGATTCTGTCAGCAAGGAAGCCATGACTGCCTCCAAGAAACCCTCTTTCCAGGTGTTTCTTCTAGTCTCCTAATGATATAGGTGCTGCTAGAGCTCCTACCTCAGACCCATGAACTGAATGAAATCTCTTTTCTTTATAAAGCAGTCTGCCTCAGGTATTTCATTATGGTAGCAAAAAAGTGAATTAACATACCAGTCAGAAAAATTCTAAATATACAGAGGAATTCTATTCAGCCACCCAAAAAATAAAATTCTGTCATTTGAAACAACATGGATGGAATTGGAAATCATATTAAGTGAAATAAGCCAGGCACAGAAAAACAAGTACTGAATGATCTCACTTACATGTGGAACATAAAAATGCTGATCTTATAGAAATTAAGAGTATAATAGTAGTCACAGCAGCTGAGGGGAGTGGGGGAGGGGACAAGAAAAAGTTGGTTGATGAGTACTGATTTACAGTTAGATAGGAGTAAGAAGTTCTGGTATCTGAATCATGGCAGAAAAAAAGAAAAAGTTCTTGCTATTATACAGTTGGTAGCTAAGGATAACAATTATGTTCTGTGTATTTCTAAAACCTAGAAGAAAGGATTTTGAATGTTTTCACATTGAGAAATGATAAATGTTTCAGAAAATAAATATGTTTAACGTGATTTAAATATTGTGTAATGCATTGTTGTTGTTGTTAGATGCCATCCAGTCGGTATCTGACTCATAGCGACCCTCATAGGGTTTTCAATGGCCGACTGTTTAGGGATTGCCTTGGGAGTGGATTGCCAGGCCCTTCTCCCACTTTTGTGGTGCTGGGAATTGAACTTGGGACCTCAGAGACTGCATTGCAGTGCTCTACCAACTGAGCTAAATCCCAGCCCATTATACAATGCATACATGTATCAAAATATTGAATGCTCCCCATTCATATGTATAATTTTTGTTTTTAGTATCAGTTAAAATGAACTTAATACAAAAGTAAAAAAAATAGCAAAAAAAGGGAAAAATTTAATTTATGCCAGAATGCTTCTCTATGTGATTCTATATGTACCTTTGCATAAATAGGCTTATTTTCAAAATTTCTGAATTAAAGTCACTTTATCTAGTGTTTCTTCTCCTACAGTTGGCCCTTGAGCGTCTAGAAATGAAACTGCTACTTACTTCTCTCTGTTTAAGGATATTTCTGATACTGTTCCAACAATATGAAGTTTACACTTCAACACTTATTACTTTAAAACAATAATCCCATTTATGATACCCAAACATAAAATGTTATCCTTAAAATGTGTTACTATGCATTACAGAAACTAAGCCAAAGTAATTAATAATTTAAAAACTTATAACATTTAAAAGTATAATGAAAAAGTGATGTATTATTCAGCTTAGAGGCAATAGTCTATTACTGAAATATAAGAGTATACTAGATATTTTGGTATCAGAATAGCAATATTTAAACAAAGATTTTAATATATTTTCACTTAATAAAATTCAGACCATCAGTCATCTCTATAATACTTTGACAAATAATACATATATAGTCTTTTTGTTTGTTCCTGTTTTTCAGTGCAGGGGTTAAACCTAGTGTCTCACCCAGGCTAGGCAAGCACTCTACCACTGAGTGACACTCTTAGGCTTCTTTTAATTAATTTACCTCGCTAGGCATGTTGGCGCACACTTGTAATCCCACGACTCAGGAGGCTGAGGCAGGAGGATTACAAGTTTGAGGCCAGCCTGGGCTATATACTGAGACCCTGTCTCAAACAAACAAAATTAACTTACCTGATCAAATCGTAGAACAGGCTCATTTGCATTATCAAAACTATACACTTCCACCATTCCATCATCTCTTCCAACAAGTAAATCTTTGACCCCGTCACCCACAATATCAAAGCTGTCCATACACAGAATACCTTTAAAAAAGATACAAATGATGTGTTATGAAGAAAACTAATAGCTGTAGCCAAGTATACACCAAATAAGAATGAAAAATGTATATAGTAACTCAGAATGGGCTGAGAAAAACAGCAACTTTGAACATAATCAGGTGCCTTTCCCCTTTCCATACATATTGCTCTATCTCCAGGGCTTTAAATATAACCTAGGTGGCAATGACCTCAAGTTCACATCTCCCTTCAGCTCTATCTAGCCTTTCTGCAGAGCTCCAGACTAATTCAGCATCTTTTTTATACATGCGAATCTCACACTTTCCATACCCCAAACAAAATTCCTTACTCTCTTCTTTCTGGAATTTGCTATATAGACCAAGCTGGCCTCGAACTTAGGGTGACCTCCCTGGCTCAGCCTTCTGAGCACTGGGATTACAGGTGTCTGCCACTATGCCCAGCTCTTATTCTCTTCTTTACCACACTCGCTCAACACTGTTCTTCCCCCAGTCTTCCCACATTCTCAGTAAATTATGGGCTGGGGCTTAGCTCAGTTGATAGAGTGCTGCTGTGCACCCTCTGAGGCCCTGGGTTTGATTTCTGGCACCACAAAAATGGAAGAAGGACTTCGCAGCCTACTCCCAAAACAATCCCAAAACAATAAGCCATCAAAAACCCTAAGAACAGAAAAAAGCACAGACACAATGCTCAGCCTGGCACAGTGTCAGGAAGTGTTTTGTTCTGTGTCCATAGGGTCGCTATGAGTCAGACTCAACTTGACGGCACCTAACAATAACAACAACAGTAAATTATACCATCTAGCTGTACGGGCTAAAAGATCTAGGCTACATCTTTGATTCTTTTCTTCTCATTCCCTACATCATATCCACTAACAAATTCTATCTGCTCTTCCTCTACAACATATACCGAATTTGTCTCCATTCCATTTCCAGCTATAATTAGGCTGCAGTAGGCTAACCTAGACTAGAATAAATTATAATAACTATAACAACAACTTCTAAGTGGTCTCCATGTTTCCAATTTTAGCCAGCTTCCCCCACAGTCCATTCTCCATGCAGTATACCTTGTTCTTTTTAGTGAATTAGATAATGTTACACTTCCACTTATAATTCTACAATGTCTTCCCACTGCACTTAAAATTCCAATTATTCCAAGGCTTATAAGGACTCACACAGTCTGGACCCACTCTACCTCTCCAACCTCATCTTGTGCCAAGTTAACACATTTACCCACACCAGTCTTTCTCCAATGAATCAGGTTCACTTCTGCCTCAAGTCCTTTGCACTTATTTTTTCTTCCTCCTGGAACATTCTTTTCCCCCAAATCTTTACATCTCTAGTTCTTTTTTTTAATCAGGTCTCAGCTCGAATTTCACCTCTTCTGAGACATTTGCTTTGATGATTCACTCTAAAAGCAGCTCTTCTGTTTCCCTCATCAGTCTACAATATATTGATCCATTATATCTTCTTCAGGGGACTAGGTGAAGTTATCTTAGGTACCCACTCATTTGTTCTCTGTCTCCTCTAACAAGTATTTATTAAGGGAATAAGTGAATATATGAATAAACATCCTGTGTATATAAGTAGCCATCTACTACCTACCAAGCCAGATACAAATTCTCCTTAGAAATGTGTAACTTCCTTAGAAAATAGGAATATTTCCTTAACCCACTGCACTTCTTTGCATCCTACCATGTACTCTCAGATTCCAGTGAATTCCTTACCTGAGATAATTAAAATTGGATTTTAGCACATAACGATGGCCATTAACCTATAAAATTCTGTCCATCACAAATTACTATTAGCATTTCTTACTTTTAAAAAATTATGCCTATAATATAGTATAGTATAGTATAGTATAGTCTGTAGCCATACACCCTGGCATCCGATTCCAAATCATCTCAGAAGCTAAGCAGGGCCAGCCTAGTTAGTCCTTGAATGGGAGACCACCTGGGAATACCAGGTACTACACGCTAGGGAGAAGGACCTGGCAACCCACTCCCAAAACAATCTACTACTCAAAACCCTATGAATAGCAGAGAAGCACTGACAATAGAGCTAGACATGGTACAGTGTTTTGTCTGCTGTACACAGGGTCGCCATGAGTGAGACTCGACTTAACGGCACCTAACAACATAGTGTATTAGATCTGATAATTAAAAAATAAATTGGAAGTGGCTCTGTGAATCACTAATTCTGCTATATAATATGAATAAATAAAACAGTGAATTATATCATGTACTTTACCCAATAATCCCTGAAATTTCAGAATCTGAACTACATCAAAAGCTCACCTCCCCTCTTTTTGTCATTTCGAATTTCCCACTTGTGTATTGGTTTGGATGTAGTGATCCGAATAAGCCCAAGTTTTCCATCTGATGTTCCAAACAAAAGGTCTTCTCCAGAGTCACCTATTTATAATTAAAGTGAACATATTAACAATATCTCACTAAAATTAAAGTGTTTTCATGTAAAACTTTTGTTTTTTGAGACAAGATCTAACTATGTAGTCCTCCCAACTGGTGGAATTACAGGCATGTGCTACCATACCCAGGTAAAAATCTCTTTTTTTTTTTTTTTTTTTTTTTGCGGTACTGGGGGTTGAACTTAGGGCCTCGCGCTTGTGTGCTTTCCAAGTGCTGGACCACCGAGCTGCATCTCCAGCCCATTTTTGGGGGACAGCCCACTTTTTTGGGACAAGGTTTCGCCAAATTGCGCAGACTGCCTCTGGTCTTGAACTTGTGATCCTCATGTCTCTGCCTCCCATGCCACTGGGATTACAGGCGTGCACCACCGCACCCGGCTAAAATCTCATTTTTTAATATTATAAAAAAAAAAACCAGAAAACTTAATTTGGGAGAATGATTATATATTCACAGACTTCTATAACCATAAAAGATAAAGACTTCCCTAGAATCTGATTTCAAGATGAACCAACCAAAAACTAAAATTCAATAACTCATTATCCTGAGTTACTGGCAAGTGACTAAAAGATAAATGTCTCAATTATAGTATATGTTCCTTCTATAATTTCCCATTTCACTTAATATGCTTTATAAACACATAGTTGACTGTGAAAACTGAAATCCCCATTACCGCCATTTCCATTGTGTAGTGCTAAGACTGTAGGTGGGCCAGGAACTTCAACCTCATACATCACATCTGATTCCTGAAGAACAAGAATTTAAAAACTGAAACTGAACATACATTTAAAATACATCCCAAAACAATCCCAAAACAACAAGTTTCGTGAATAAGCTATTCACAAATAACATCAGTATTCAAATAAAATACTCAATAACATTTAGGATAAAACTGCTGAAAAATTAGGTCATCAATATTGACTTGCATTTGTTAATAATTTTGCATATTAACAACTTGACAATAAAGTATATGTAAAAATATAAACATTAAGGAGGAAAATATGTAAAATATTTTTTACTTTTAATAGTTTTCATTTTTAATACAGCATTTTCCTAAAAACCTGATACTGGTAAATTTTCCTTCAAAACTCTGCAGGAACAAGTTATTCCTTCTGTCCTCTCTAGTATTAACTGGAGGGTTTAAGAGTACATTCAAACATTTGAGCAGACCCAAAGTTACTTCCTAAGGAAAAGTCTGGCCTCACCTTTTAATATTCCCCATACCCCCTACAGTTACAGGCAGAATCACCCACTATTTAGAGAAGAAAATAAGTTAGGTCCTTTATTTGCCCTTTCTTTTTCAATTTTGCCACTTAAATAATTCAATGAAAATAAAACTTGTAAAAGTTTAGTAAATATGGTATACCATTTTTGTTAAAAAATAGAACATGTGAGAAAGCCATGTGTTTTGTCTTTTATTTACCATTTTAAACTTTACAGGTATTTACATATAACCATATGAACACAAAAGAATATACACAAAACTGTAAAAAGAGGCATCCTTAGGGTAATGTATTGTCCTCCATGACAGGTAGGAGTGACGGAGAAGTGGGCAAGGCAGAAGGAAAGAGCTCAATTCCTTACTTTCTACAAATCCTTAGTGATTTTTTCAACAATTATGTGGATCTATTCTTGTTAAACAAAGCAGAATCCTAAAATTCAATCAGATTGATTTCTAAGTGAATGTTAGCCAGATCCTGCTAAAACCCTACGCAAACAATTCATATGGGAAAATATAGAGTAATGAAGACATTAATCATTCCTACCTCTAGCGTGAACCTTGAACATTACTTTGCCCATGGGGTGGGATAGGGGAGGAGCTATGGATTCACTGGTTTTTCTCTTCTATGGAGGGCTGATACCAAGAAACGGTGGCTTGGTTATGGGATTCCAAAGTGTCAGGCTGTGCTAACATGGAATTCACAGCAAAACTTTTGGTCAGCTGAACTATTTTCAGCCTAAATTTCTGATCCTATTAATCCACTAGTTACATGCTATTCAAACTTTTGAAACTGTAAGGGTCCTCTGTGTATGTGTGTGCGTGTGTGTGTGTGTGTGTACGTGTGTTATTGAAAATGACTCTTAAGAAGGCAAAGCGGTAACTATTATCACTAATCACAATAACCTGAGGCAGCTGTTGTACCCAATAATGGTTTTTATTAGAAATATAAGACACTAAAATTATTTTTCCCTCTATCATTCATTTATCCAACAAATATGCACTGAGCGCTTACTTTATCCTACATGTTCTCAGAAATGCTAAATAAATTCAAATTATTTATCACCTTCTGTCCAACCCAATTTCTTCCTTTAATTTGATTTTCTGGAGAAGAGAATGATAATGGAGGAAGAAAGGAGAAAAAATGTTGGCAAAAGTTGTCTTTAGCAAAGTACTGTATTCTGACTGTACTAGCTCAAAAAATTGGGATGAGAGAGAAAGTACCCTTTTTCTTCTATACATGCTCTCTACCAACTTATGAAAGGTTGCGACACATTTTGTTGTTGTTAGGTGCTCTTGATTTGGGTTCAACTCATAGTGACCCTCATAGGGTTTTCAATGGCTGATTGTTTTTCAGGAGTGGGCTACCACATCCTTCTCCCATTTTTGTGATAGTGGGAATTGAACCTGGGTCCTCAGAAAGTGCACAACAGCACTCTAACAACTGAGCTAAACCCCAGCCCTCAACACATTTACTTTAAGTAAAAAAAAGTAGGTAGTTCATCAATTAAATATAAAAATTTTTTCCAGATACATCTTTATGTAGGACACTTAAAGAAGTAATCACTAAAATAATTTTATCTCAAAAATACATTTATAATTATTCATTTACATAAATTACGAAAAGTTATAAAAGTGCAAATAACAGCAACCTGTAAAACTCTGAGCACTCTGTCCTGGCAGGCCAACACCGGTGTAATACGAGATAATCTCTCCATTGGAAGGCAGATGACATCATTAATTTTGTCCCCAGAAAGGTAATAATGTTGATCTTTGCAGTCACAATAATGATTATAGATGTAATTTGCACTGAGAAAGAGGTCGGAGCCAGATATGTGCCTGATAACATTAAAATAGTAAGTTAAGACATCCATATTTTTAAAAATAAGCAGTTAATTCTAAATTTTTTGAAGATGAAAACAAAACTACTTATTTATAGAGTTTATTATCATTTTATCACAGACTTGGAGAAGACAATTTTTTTCATCTTTCCACTGAATTTCTAGCCTTTCTGATATACCTCTTGGGATTTGTAAACTAAAAACGAGGATCTTAAGACTTCAGATTTCTCAGTAAAAACTAAAGTTAGGCCGGGCGCTGTGGCAAACATCTGCAATCCCAGTGACTTGTGAGGCTGAGGAAGGAGGAGTGAAAGTTCGAGGCCAGAGGCAGCATGTGCAAATTAGCAAGACCCTGTCTCAAGATAAAAAGATAAAAAAATTAAAAAACGGGGGTGAGGGGGTGCAGCTTAGAGTACATCCCTAGCATGTAAGAGGCCCTGGGATCAACCCCCAAGGACTGGAAACAAAACAAAACAAAACAACTCTAAATTCAGAAAAACTAAAAGCAAAGACAGGGTACTGTTAATTTAATTGTCACTCTCTGAAGACAATAAAAAACAACTTTTGAATGTGCACTATGTGAAATAGTGTCTTAAGCGATTTGCATGTTTTACCTCAATTAATCCTCATAATCCTATAATTTAGCATTATTATCACTTTCATAGGTGAATAATAAAATGTTAACTTTGCTGATGACACATAACTCGTGAGTAATGGTGCGTACTGCAAATCATGTAATTTATAGCTCTAGAGTTAGCTTTCTTATCACCATAATAAATTAGAAAAGTCTTTTTGAAATGAACCTACTTTAAACTTAACGATAGACAGTGGAAAAAATGTTTTCATTAGAACTCTATCTTGAAAAAAGAAATGAAAATAAGTTCACGTTAAATTAGTTTTAGCAAAATTTAGGTAATAGTCACAACCATTTTCCAGTGCTTAGATTGAATCTATTTTCTCTTGGTGGAGCTGAAATTTTTTGACAAAAATTATATATACTATTAGTGTATACATATCACATATGCGAAGATAACAAAGGCTGGACAATCCTAATCTAAAAACCTGAAATCTGAAATATTCCAAAATCCAAAACTTTTTGATCCGCTAACAGGACGCTCAGATCTAGGAACATTTCAGATTTCAGGGTTAGTGATGTTCAACTGGTAGTCTTTGAAAATATTCCAAAATCTGAAAAAAAAACACAATATATATATACATATATACACATATGTATATATGTGTAACATGTATATATACATAACACGTTAAGACACAGTCTTACTGTGTAACTGAGGCTAGCCTGGAACTGGGTATGTAGGCCAGGCTAGAATTGAACTCAAGGTGGCCTTCCTGCTGTAGCCTCCTGAGTGCTGGGATTACAGGCATGACCACCATGCTTGACCATTTAAAAAGTTTTGATACTAAAATTATTATCTGAAGAACTTATCCTGTAATGACCCTCACTTCTTTAGTTAATAAGTGCCCTTACTTTGTGGCTTTCCATATGCAGAAAATCATTTTTTACCAACTTCATCAAAGTCTGTATCTTTCCCAAAATCTCAAATTTCATTTTGTTTACTAATTTGCAGTATATTGGTCATAATACTATTAGCATCACTACTGTTCATAAGAGTGAGGACAGATTGCAGCATTAACCAGAAAAATATGTGAGGGCTAATCAATTCTATAAGTACTTGACTTACTGAATATTTTCAAATTATAATCTTCGTTTTCCTAGGAAGCCTTATAAAGGGATTCAGGTAGTAAATTAGCAAAAATTGAGTAATGAACCTTTACATCCCATCTCTGCCACTCCAATAAAAATAATTAAGGAACTGGTCAAAAAGCCTATGATTCAGAAACTCCTCATTTTCCTCACACCTTTATCCACATACCTCTGTGGATGAAGAGGTATTCTAATAACGTATTACTCTGATTTTAGTACTTCACAATTATCATTATCCATGTCTATCTACAAGAGCATTTCAAGTATGTTACATTCTTGTTAAATCACGTGCAAGTACTTCCACTTGCCACTGTTATTATGTATTCTTATCTCATTTTGCCAAGCCCAGGTTTTAAAACTCAAACATCAGGAGAAATGCTATACATTATACAGAATTACACAGCACACCGGTGCATTATATAGAACTCTGGACTGCATCAGTAATTTCCAAACTTGTATAACTTGGCTGTGTCAGATTCACAGGAAGAAGAATAAAAAACCACTCCTGGTTATTCTGATTCAGCAAGTGTAAGACAGGATATCAACTGCTTAAGCTTCCCAAGGTCTTCCTAAAGTGTATGTTTAAGAAGCTGTATAAGCTGAACTTTAAAAACCTTTCTAGCACCGCATAATTCAAAAACTAAAATTTTAATTGTAAAATTTCACATATAAGGAAGTCAATTATGGAGCTATTTTTCATTTAGTGTCTTTCCTAATTCACCTAAAATTATAATCTATTGGTAATCACCAACTTTGATGGCCAGACTTTTAACATAATGTTATACCTCAAAATCAGAACTACCAAAAACAGCCAAAGAACAAGAACCTACATAGCTATAGTTTTTTTTTTTTTACTTTTTCCCCCTATACTTTGATCATGAATCATAACTGAACCAGGTAGTAAAGACTGAATGTATGCTATAGCTGACAATTAATTGTACACTTCAAAATATCTAGTAGGATTTTGAATCTTCCCAGCATAAAGAAATAATAAATGCCTGAGGCAATGGATATGCTAATTACACTAATCTGATCATTACACATCATATACATGTATTGAAATGTTACTCTGGCTGGGCATAGTAGTGCACACCTGTAATCCCAGCAACTCAGGAGGCTGAGGCAGGAGGATTTCGAGTTCAAGGCCAGAGGCAGCCAGTGTAATTTAGCAAGACCCTGTCTCAAGATAAAAATTAAAAAGGAACTGAGGGTGTAGCCTAGTGGTAGAGCACTTGCAATATATGTGTAAGGCCCTGGGTTCAACCACCCAGTACCTCAAAAGGAAAAAAGAAAGAAAAGAAAAGAAAAGAAAAGAAGGTAGGTTACTCTGTACTCCATAAATATGCATAATTACTAAGTGTCAATTAAAAATACAAAATATACTTAAAAAAGAAATACCAAAAAATAAAAAATTATGTACATGTGTACATATGTGTATACGTAAACATATGTGTATATATACAATGTTAAGTTCTTAAAATGAACTTTTCAGAAAAAAAACAAAAAAGAAATACTTTAATAGCCCATCAATTTTGTATTGATTCTAGATCAAATTTAGTTTGACTACTAAAATACCTTTAGCCAATCTTATTTTCCAGAAAACTTGTTAAAATATGTATTTAGTTAGATGTTCTACATCTATCCAAACATTATAAATAGATAAATAAAAATAAAAAAAGAACAATAAACATACATAGCTTTAATGCTTTCAGTGAGGTTTGTTTCAAAAGAGAGGAACTGTTTTCCTCTCTTCGTGAAGCCTCTAATCTCAGATCCTGCAGCAATAAATATTTTCTCCTGGGGTGTGTTAAGAACCCCTCCTAGTTCCAACCTTGCAATCTTCTGCCCTGGTAAAGTCTTAAACACGGTCTGCAAAATACATCAGGGAATAAAATAAGTATACAAATTATTTTATTGTAACTATTTTTCTTTTACCATAAAAAAGGCTATGATTTTAAACTTATGAAATATTACAATTCCATTACATAGAAACACCTTGGGGAGCTGGGCACTGTGGCACACACCTGTAATCACAGCAACTTGGGAGGCAGAGGCAGTAGAATGGCAAGTTCTAGGGCCAAGAGCAGCCCATGAGACTTAGTGAGACCCTATCTAAAAATCAAAAGTTTAAAAAGAATGGGCTGGGGGTACTGATCAGTGGTAGAGGGCTTGCAAAAGCATTTGTGAGGCCCTGTGTTCAACTCCTCAGTACCATAAAAAGAGAAAAAAAGAAACATCTTTAATAAAAATCTGCTTACCTTAGTGAGTCTTCTGATTTTTTGCTAGATATCCTTAAACTTTAGAATATTTGTTGTTATTCGGTGTCATCAAGTTGTATCCAACTCATAGTGACCCTCACAGGTGTTGGGGTCCGCTCTGGCCTGGCAAAAGACCACAGAGCTTCTCCTCAACACCAGTTCCCTCAGGGACCCTCAGGAGCAGGCAAGAGCTAGTTGGTGGCGCCAAGAAGGACCTCAGGAGCCTTCAATAACAAACAGGAACTTTATTAAGCTACTCCTTTGCAGGAGAGCCTGAAGACTATACAGCTATCTAGCTGGCAACACGGGTTGCTGCTGCTAGGATGGACTAACGACTCTATCAAAGTGCCAAACAGCTCTGGTGTCTTCGCGGGCGGCGCAGATGTTCTGATGATGTTCCCTCTCATCAGTTGTCTTCTCCTCTCACCTCCTCCCTGGGGCTGGGGGATTGAGATCTTTTCTTGACTTGCTCAAGGTCTTCTTTCTTGACTCTCAGAGACTTGACTCTCGGCAGCTTGATTGAAGGTCTTTGTGAAGTCAGGAGTGGGGTGCAAGGATCAGAATCCAGGTGGTCGGGAAAGAAGAGACAAAAGGATGCTTGGGGTAGTCGGTGGTCTGTTTATATACATTCTGGTGGAGGTGTGGAGTAGGGCATAACTAATCAGAGAGCAGCTCATACTGGGAGGAGCAGCTCTCTGTAAGGGGGTTTGAAAAAGTGCACTTACGATTGGTGGGTTAAGTGCAGATCGGACCAATCACTAAGCTTCCCTTAGTGACCAATCAGGTGGCTCCAGGCAGCCAATCAGGTTGAAGGTGCCCACCACGCCAGAGCTGGGCTATTTTGGGGCCATCTTGGATCACTTGATGGGAGGGGTAGGAGTAAGGTAGGTGAAGGGTGAAGTGGGACTTGGGTAGCCATATGGGCTCCTAGGGAGTCAAATAGGTCCCAGTCCTGGTTCCTAGGTTAAGGGTCACCAGAAGTGGGAGAAGCAGGGCAGGAACTAGGCGGGGTCTGGGGAGGGCTCAGACCTCCACCCAGCCAAGCAAGCCTCAGCCCTGACAACCTCCTGGTCCAACCCCAGGGTGTCCAGATAATTCCCTACACATAGGGTTTTCAATGGCTGATTGTTTCAGGATTGCTTCAGGAGTGGATTGGCACATCCTTTTCCCAATATCTTAATGATATCACTGAAGTCTAAACTCTTTCAACTCAAAGTAGGATTCACTTAGCAGCAATAACAGTACCATTAAATTTATTAAAAGTGCAGAATCTCAAGCCCAATCCCAGATCCACCAAATACTGCATTTTAACAAGATTTCCCACCGGGTTCCAATACACATTAAAGTTCGAGAAGTACTGGTTTCATTGTTTTTTGTTTTTTGTTTTTGGCAGCAATAGGGGTTTGAACCCGGGCCTTTGCACATGTGAGGCAAGCATGCCACCACTGAGCCACACCCCCAGCCTCTTTATTATTTTTCAAACAGGGTCTCACTAAGTTGTGGAAGCTGCATCTGGCCTCAAATTTGTGATTATTCTATCTTAGTCTCCCAAATTACTGGGATTATATGCATATGCCATGGCACCAAGTGAGCAGATTCTTTAATTAGGTTCAATGGACATGTTTCTAAGCTTTTTTTTTTTTTTTTTTTTTGGTTTGTTAGAGATAGCTCCTATGTAGTCCTGGCTGGCCTTCCAGGGATCCTCTGGCCTCTGACTCCCAAGTGCTGGGGTTACAGGCAGGCACCACCAGGCTAGGCTGTTATTACCCTTTAACCATCTTTTAAAAAACTAATCTCTCCTGAGTTTTTATGATGTTTATAAATTTTAGTAGTAAAGGACTATAGAATTTACTGAAAATGTGAATGTATATCTTAGTACATTAATTCTTTTTCTGTTTAGGTAGAAAGAATATTCTTATCAAGAATTTTTCCTGTTTATTTTCTATTTTAGTATTTGCATCAGTTTCTCTCCCTCCTCTCATGCCTTTATACACAGAGGATAAAATTTATGGAGGATATATGAATAAGGGAAGCATTATATTTCCTAGCCTACAGCTACAGCCCCCTGGTGTCTGATTTTAAAAGCTAAGCAGGGTCGGGCCTGGTTAGTATTTGGACAGGAGACTCCCTGGGAGTACCAGGTGCTATAATCGTGGGAGAAGAACCTGGCAGCCCACTCCCAAAAGCAATCAACCATTGAAAATCTGATGAATAGCAGAAAAGCACTGACAATAGTGCCAGGCATGGCACATTGTCCGGGAGTGTTTCATATCTTGTATATAGGGTTGCTATGAGGTGGGTCCAACTTGATGGCACCTAACACCTAACACCAATTGTATTTCCAATAATTATAACTCTCTTCATCTTTTCTATAAATTCTATATAATGTATCATGAATATTAGAGTTCCTATCTCAGACCCACCAGTGGTAAACTATGACCTGTGAATATGATTACTGTTAAGTAATCCCTTCCCTGATTAGGTTACATTAAGTGGCAAAGCTTTTGGGTGTGATGATTCCAGGATTACATTACATTATTACATGAGACTCTACCTTGAGCCAAGAGTGGTAGCTCACCAGCACTTGGGAGGCTGAGGCAGAAGGATCATGAGTTTGAGGCCACCCAGCGCTACATAGAAAGTTCCAGATCAGACTGGGATACATAGTGAAACTGTCTTAGAAACAAAAACAGACACATAATCTTCACACTCTAGGGATTTTCTTGCTAACTTTAAAGAATGAGGCTACAGTGCTGTGAGAGGGACTGTGAGAAGACCACATGGCAAGGAACTGTGGGAAACTCAAGAAGCTGAGAACAGTCTCTGGCTTACCAAGAGTAAGAAAGTGGGGACCTAAGTCCTACAACACCAAGGAACCAATAACCATATGAGCCTGGAATAGGACAAGTTCTCCCCAGAAACACAGCCTGGCTGGCACCTAAACTGCAGCCATGTGAAACCTTCATCCCAGATTCCTGACCACAGAAACTGTGAGATAATAAATGTGTGTTGTTTTAAGCCCCTCAACTCAAGATAATCTGTTAAACAGCACAGAAAATGAATACATCACCATGGGCTGTTGAAGGAATTTCAACTAGCTAGCAAATGATTTATGCTACTCTGCAGGCTCATACTTCACATAGCTTGGTATCCACAGGACATTCCTTCCAGCACCCATCACAGACACCAAAATCCACAGATGCTCAAGTACCTTACAGAAAAAGGCAGAGTCGTGTCATGTAACATAGCACACCCTCCCAGGTACTTTTAAATCACTTCTAATTACTCATAATACCTAATACAATGTAAATGCTATGTAAACAGTTGTTGTTATATTATTTCAGGAATAATAAAAAGAAAAAATTCTGTGAATGTTGGACATAGACACAACTTTTTCCAAATATTTTTGATCTTCAGATACAAAACCCACAGATAGAATGGGCCAACTGTACTTCCCTCACAACCCATTTCCCATTGTCTATGTTTTAGGATGCCTGCAGCCATAGCCCTATGGCATCTGATCCTGTCAGATCTTGGAAGCTACTTGGATAGGAGACCGCCTGGGAACACCAGGTGCTGGAGGCTTGGGAGAAGGACCTGGCAACCCACTCCCAAAATGCAATCCGGCATTGAAAACCCTATGAATAGCAGAGAAGCACTGACAATAGTGTTTTGCCTATTGTAAGTAGAGTCGCTATGAGCTGGACACCTACTTGACAGCACCTAACAACACAACATGTTTTAGGAAATTTTTAACCTAGGAATATTCAATAAGTGGTGTATATATCTTTTGGAAAACCTTTCCTCGTGTCTAAAAAAGCTACACTTACCACTGCTTCTCCTTTCTTCATGCCAAAGCACATAACTACCCCATCCTGATCTCCAATAACCACCTGCAGAAGATAGATGAGAAACCAAAATTACTATTACTATGAAAAGTTCAAAAATATGGTTTCAGATCCCACACTTCACTAATGTTTAAGAAACTACATTATGCCTGGCGCAGTAGCACATGCCTACAATCCCAGCAGCTCAGGAAGAAGAGGCAGGAGGATCACAGGTTCAAGGCCAGAGGCAGCCTGCGTAATTTAGTGTCACCTTGTCTCAAAATAAAAAATAAAAAAGGGGCTGGAACAGCTCAGTGGTAGAGCATTTGCAAAGTATGTATGAAGCTCTGGGTTCAGCCCCCTAGTACCCAAAAATACTACCTCAAGTTCAAAGGTAGTATCAAATAGGAAAAGAGTCATGATACTCTGAAAAAGCTATTTAAGTACTTTTCCCTATTTTCAACTATGTATCTGTGTCAGCTGGATTTTCTTCAGACATTTCAACCAAAATAATACATCACAACAGCCTGAATGCAGATATGAGAATCCATGTGCCTTTGCTTATGCTAGACATTAAAGAATTTATAAAAATATGACACAATACCACTATTATCTCTTAATTTTTTTGTTTTGAAAAATTGTTACTTTTAATAAAAATGCGTTCCTTATGTAAACATGTAATAGATTTATTATTTTTTAAAACAACATTTTAAACAATTTCTTAGTTTGAATTATTGAAAACTCTATGAATAGCAGAGCAGCCACTGACATAATGCCAGGATGGCCCAGTGTCAGGGAGAGTTTCATTCTGTTGTACATAGGGTCGTGATGAGTTGGACCCGACTCAACAGCACCTACCAACAACAAAGTATTGATAGGTGTAACCTACCTTAACAAAAGTTCTTTGAGATCCTCAATAACTTAAATACGTAATGGGAATCTAAGGCCAGAAAGTTCGAGAACCACTGATCTGGCAGGCTTAATAGTAATAACAATCAGAAATCTATTAATTCATCTTGATAAAATATCAATATATCAGGATAATGTGATGATTGTACAGTTATTAAAATATTTTACTAGTTAGTGAAGAAATTATAATTTTATGGAAATCATAATATTTCTATTAAAAACCAATATTTAAGCACAAACTTCACCATTAAAATAGTTAATAGCTAAAAATGTGGGAAAGTTTAAAGAAAGGATTTTTCTCCATGTTCTGTTGTGTTTTATATGTCTTTCTCCATATACACAATCTGGTACATACGGAGTAAATTATTACCAGAAAAACTGAGTGTGGGGTTTTTTGTTTGTTTTTTTTTTTTTTGAGGTGTTACAAATCAAACCCAGGGCCTTGTGTATGCTAGGCAAGTGCTCTATCATTAAGCTATATATATTCCCAGTCTAAAGACTATGACTTTAACAAGTTAGCTTACACTATTTAATTAATTGTACATCATTATTTTAATGTTTAAGAAAACTACTATACGTAAATGTTCATGGGTGTTCCAACATCTGTTCAAATGAAACTCATTTCCTTTTTAACATTAGCATTTCTGAAAGTATAATTTACCAATAAAGATGAAAATGTGAACCTTCCCTGTCAGAGAGATAAAGAAAACTAGTATCTATACAGTACCTTGGGCTGGGATTTAGCTCAGTTGGTAGAGCGCCACTCTGAAGTCTCTGAGGTCCCAAGTTCAATTCCCAGAACCACAAAAACGGGAGAAGGATGTGGCAACCCACTCCCGAGGCAATCCCCAAAACAATCAGCCACTGAAAACCCTATGAGGGTCACTATGAGTCAGACACGACTCGAGGGCACCTAACAACAACAACAACAATACAGTACCTTTTGTGTAGCATTATGTTTTGAGGTAGGAAGTAGCTTCATCGTCTTCTGAGAGGTCACTCCTACCTAAGGAAATATACCAACAACCTAGTGAATGCTTTCTGATACCCTTCAATTTGAAGTTATTATAGCAGAAAGTAAAAAGGACCAGCAGATTAGCTCATAACAAGCTTTATTTTTTTTTACTGAAATGTGTGATACAACTATTCTTATCAGTGATGAGCTTATTTTCTAACAAAATATGTCACAAAAGTCAGAATATGACGGGCGCGGCGGCACACATCTGTAATCCCAGTGGCTCAGGAGGCGGAGACAGGAGTATCGCAAGTTTGAGACCAGAGGCAATCTCGGTAATTTAGCGAGACCCTGTCTCAAAAAGTAAAAAGTGGGCTGAGGGTGCAATTTGTGGTCCAGCACTTGAAGAGCATGCAAGCGCAAGGCCCTGGGTTCAACCCCCAGTACCGCAACGAAAAAAAAAAAGTCAGAATATAGGTAACAACCAAAAATAGTAAAATTTTGTCCTATAAAGTTGTCAAGCTAACACTGGTAAGGTACTTCAGAAAATATTTTTAGAAGCCTTTTCAAATTTCATACAGTTGTTGAAGGTTTTTTATAAAATGATTAATAATCTTTGGAAGTAGATTGGTTATTGAAAATACAGCCCAGGCTGGGTGTGCTGCACACACCCATAACCCTGGCACTGGAGAGGCTGAGGAAGGAGAATCAGTAAGAGTTCTAGGCCAGCCTAGGATACACAGGGAGACCCTGTCTCAAAAAATACCAAAGAAAAAATTAACAATAATAATAATACAGCACGGGTTGGGGTATAGCTCAGTTGGTAGAGTGCTGCTCTGCGCTTTCTGAGGCCCTGAGTTCAATCCCCAGTGCCACAGAAACGGGAGAAATGGCAATCCATTCCTGAAGCAGTCTGGAAACAATCAGCCATTGAGAACCCTTTAACGGTTGCCATGAGTCACATCTGACTTGACAGCACCTAACAACAACAAAAACAGACAGCTTAGAATATTTTTGCTGTAAGACCAAACTTGCTGATGGTAATAACATCCAATCTAACTGTCAGTGATTTTTACAAAAGATACAGAGGATGAGGGGTGGACACTGCAAAAGATATAGAGGATGAAAACAGCAAGGCTTCTTCATCAGAGAACTGTCACTGAGGTGTACAGTTAAGAGGAGGGTGGAACTAATGGGAGAGAAGTTGCAGAAAAAGACATATCATGAAAGAATGTATGTAGTATAGACATGATTTTACTCTGCATTTCAGGGAGTAAAGTTTCAAGGATTCTATTTAGATTTTAATTTTTAATACATCAACCTAGCAAGTGACATGAGGGAGGGAGGAAGGTGAAGGTGGAGGCAGATATTTTCAATTATCCAAGCAAGAGAAGATGAGAACCCAAACTGAGGTAATGGAGATGGAGAAAACTGAGACAGATTCAATAGATACTTAGAAGATAAAAGTAGCAAGATGTAGTAATAGGTTGGGTATGGAAGGTGTTAAGGTGGGAAATACCTAGCATAACTCCCAAGGAAACTGACTAGGTGAACATTTGTACTACTAGGTAAAATAGGATTGCTGACAGGGAATTGGGAGAGATTAAGTCTAGGGCTGAAAGAAATCCCGAAAGGCAGTGTGGTATAAACAGAAAGGACACCAGCTCCGGACTCCTAAACTTTGATTCAAATTGTTGTTGTTAGGTGCCATCGTCGGTATCCGACTCATAGCGACCCTACATACAAGAGGGGAAACACTATTGTCAGTGCTTCTCTGCTGTTCATAGGGTTTCCAACGGTGGATTGAGTTTTGGGAGTGGGTTGCTGGGTCCTTCTCCCAAGCCTACAGTATCTGGTGTTCCCAGGCGGTCTCCCATCCAAGTACTAACCAGGCCTGACCCTGCTTAGCTTCCGAGATCTGATGGGATTAGATGCCCCAGGGCTACGGCTGCAGGCTTGATTCAAATAGCAATTGCACAATTTTTAGCTATTGAGCAAATTATTTACGGCCTGTAACCCCCTGAACCATTTATATTACCTATTTTGAAATATTTTTTCCTGAAGATTACTGTTTATATATGCTAAGTACTTAGCATAAACGATCTGCCCAATCAAAGGCTCTCGTTGTTTTTATTGGGATTTGGCTGGTGCTTTCCAGTTCACAGTAAGCAGCAAGTGTTGGTGTTCGGGAGAAGAGGCCGGATCCGGCAGAGATGCGTTTCGGGAGTCAGTCGCACAGGTGGCTGGGGAGGAAGGCGGGACGAGCCCCTGCCAGGACACCTGGAGCACCCCGTGCAGGGGCCAGCGCGGCGGGGGCGGGGCCGCTTCTTTCCAAGCCCCTGCAAACCGTCGCAGACAGCTGGAGGTGCCGGTGAAAGGGGGCGCCTGGAAGCAGCAGCCGGCCCGGCTCCTCCGCCTCTGCACCCGCGCCGACAGACGCCGAATGACATCCATGGAAGGAGGGAACCCCCTCGGGAAGCAGGGCTCGCCCAGCGCGGCGCCCGCCCCTGCGTCCAGGTTTACCTGTAAGTAATCCGCTCGGTTTAAAACCAGCTCCATGACGGCGGCACGGCGGGGCCGCGCAATGCAAGGCCAGGACGGGAGGGACCGGAGGGACGGGGGAGGCCGACCTCCAGACCCCAGGCCAGGCCACGCAGGCTACCCAAATACCCCCCAGTCAGAGGCAGCAGCCCAGCCGCAGCCGCAGCCTGCGCCCGGGATACACAGGCGCGACGTCACGGCGCGGCCCGAGTGACGTCAGTACGCTCGCTCCTGTGGCCGCTAAGACCAAGGTAAATCCCCGCCCCTCCCTCGAGGGACCGCCCACTGACAACCTCCTCCAATCAGAGGGAAGCAGAACGGAGAACCGCGTCTTGGAGACCCAGGAAGGGCGTTTCCCGCAGAGACCTGAGAGGCGCGATGGATGCGCTGAGCTAATCCTTGGAGTCTTTCCCACGTGTGCAGAACTCGCTAATGAGAAGCTCGGATAGATTCTAACCTATTTCAGTATATACTGGAAAGAGTCTCAGAAGGAGTTAGGTTCATCCATTTGAGGTGCTGGCGTATAGCTGCAGTTCTCATACTTTTGACTTTAGGGTCACTTTACAAAACTTAAGCTGAAGATTCCTTTGCTTCTCTGAATTAATGTGAACATTTACTGTATTGTACATTGGAATTGAAAATACATTTTACTTTTTAAATCCCACTGCATAAATATCTTAATTGTTGTTGTTGTTGTTAGGTGTCATCGAGTTGGTATCCGACTCATAGCGACCCTCTGTACAACAGGGGAAACACTATTGTCAGTGCTTCTCTGCTGTTCATAGGGTTTTCAATGGCAGGTTAATTTTTGGGAGGGGGTTGCCAGGTCCTTCTCCCAAATATCTTAATTAAAACAACTATATTTTTGAAAATTAAAAATATAATAAAGGACTGGCATTGTATGCTTATCTGTTAGAGTCCTAGGTCTGCATCTATAATATATTCAATCCACTATTGTATGTTGTTTTTATTTAAGTGTATAGGAAAATAAGTGGTAGTTTTTTGAAGTTTAGTTGCAATGTGAAGTGGGACGTCCCTGTGTGTTGCTGTAATGCTGAAAGCTATGCCATTGGTATTTCAGTGACCAGCAGGGCTAACCATGGTGGACGAATTCAGATGAGTTTCCAGACTAAGATATACTAGGGAGAAGGACCTGATAGCCCACTCCCAAAACAATTAGCCATTGAAAACCCTATGAATAGCAGTGTTGTTGTTGTTGTTGTTGTTGTTGTTGTTAGGTGCTAGTGCCATCCAATGAGGTACAACTCATAGTGACCGTATGTATATTAGAACAAAACATTCCCAGATACTGTGCTATGCCCAACACTATTCAGTGCTTCTCTGCTATTCATAGGTCAGGAGTGGACTGCCAGATCCTTCTCCCAGGCCTACAGCACCTTGTATTCCCAGGCAGTCTCTCAGCCAGGGACTCACTAGGCCCAACCCTGCTTAGCTTCCCACATCTGAGGAGATGGGCCACAAGTGTGGTACACTATAAACATGAATAGCAGAGAAGCAGTGTCAAATATAGTGCCAGAAAATGAGCACTCCCCAGGGTAGAAGGCATTCAAGAAACAATTGGGGAAGAGTTGCTTCCTCAAAGTAGAGTCAACTTTAATGACAGGAGTGGAGTAAAGCCCCCAGGATGTGACACCACTCAAAACAAGAAAAAACACAGAGGCTACAAGGGTGGGCTCAAGCATAAAAAGATAGTGTATCTGGCACAGCGTTGGGTAGTGTTTCATTCTATTGTATGTAGCATTGCTATGAGTGGAACCCAACTTGAGGGCACTTAACAAGAGCAACAACCTCCTAAAATCCCATTTGTTAATATTATGGATCTCATCACAAAACTCTTGAAAAATGGAAAATTGTCAAACTCAAACTATGAATGTAAGATTTCCAGAAGTATATGCTTAAAGGCTTGATTTTAAGCATTGGTAACAAATGTCTGTTGCTTTCTTTGAATTGATAGGTTTCCTTTTTGGATTCACAAAAACATGTGTGCCAAATATCCAAGTCTGAATAATCATAATTAGTATTCTATAAATAGAGCTCCACCTGCAGCCATAGCCCTGCAGCATCCGATCCCATCAGATCTTGGAAGCTAAGCAGGGTCGGGCCTGGTTAGTACCTGGATGGGAGACCGCCTGGGAACACCAGAAGCTGTAGGCTTGGGAGACGGACCCAGCAACCCCCTCCCAAAAATCAATCTGCCATTGAAAACCCTATGAACAGCAGAGAAGCACTGACAATAGTGTTTCCCCTGTTGTACAGAGGGTTGTTATGAGTCGGATACCGACTCCACGGCACCTAATAACAACAACAACAATAAATAGAGCTCTATGAAAAAATAAAGGAGACAGTGAATTCAGCTAACAAATCAGTTGCACAGTGCTTTTTCCTTGAGACAGCTAAGGTAGTTTGGTATGCAGAAGTATTTAATGCATACTTCCCATTCACCATTGCTGTTTTAAAAGACAAAAAGAGAAGACCTAAGTAATTAAAATCACAGATGGAAAGCATATAAGTCATATGAAAGATATGCCAATAAGTTTGAAACCCTAGAAGAAATGGAAAATTTTCTAGACACAAATAAACTATCAAAATTGAACCATGAAGACAAAGAAACCTGAACAGACCAATGAGAAGTAATGAGATTGAAATAGTAACAAGAAGTCTCCCAAGAAAGAAAAGCCAGGGCCAGATGGCTTCACCGCTGAATTTTACCAAATCTTAATGAAAAATTAACATCAGTTCTTCTAAAACTATTCCAAAAAATTCAAAGGGATGGAAATCTTCTAAATGCATTCTTTTGAGCCAGCACTACTCTCATACCAAAACTAGACAGAACACAGGAAAACCAGGAAGCTAGACACAGACACACACTTCCTGTCTCTTGCCATGTGATGCCCTATGCTACCTTGGTACTTTGTCAGCAAGACGACCTCACAACTCAGTGGGCAGAGGCAAGAGGATCTCAAGTCTGAGGTCAGAGGCAACCTATGTAACTTAGTAAGATCTTGACTCAAGACAAAAAGATAAAATAAAAAATGGGCTGGGAGTGTAGCCTAGTAGTAGAACACTTGCAAATTATATGCAAGGCCTCAAGTTCAACCCCTAAGTACTGAAAAAGAAGAAAAAAACCATCACAAGATGCAGCCCCTCCATCTTGCACCTGCCAGAACTGTAAGCCAAAATAAATGACATTTCTCTATAACTCAAAAATAGAAAAACAGGAAGGAAAGAAGAAAGGCGCAATATGGAAAGAAGGAGGGAGAAAGAGAGAGGAAGGGAGAAAAGAGGAAGGGAGAGAGAAAGAAAGATGAAAGGAAAACTGCAGAACAATATCCCTGATGAGCACAGATGCAAAAATTCTCAGTGAAATACTAGCAAATCAAATCCAACAGCACAAAATATCTTTTAGAGCTGGGCATAGGGGTGTAGGCCTATAATCCCAGCACCCAGAAGGCTGAGGGAGGAGGATTGCAAATTCCAGGCCAGTTTGGGCCATATAGTGAGTTCCAAGCTAGCCTTGGCTACATAGTGAAAGATCCTAACTCAAAAAAATTATTTACTGTGATCAAGTGGGATTTATCCCAGGGATGCAAGATGGTTTGGCATTCGCAAATCACAAATGTAATACATTACACCAAATGAATGAAATACAAAAATTATATGTTCACTTTAATAGATGCAGAAAAAACATTTGCTAAAATTCAACATTTCAGCCATGCCTGCTGGTGCATGCCTGCAATCTCAGCTACACAGGGGACTAGGGTAGGAGAATCACAACTTCAAGGCCAGCCAGAATAACATTGTGAGACCTTGTCTCAAAAAGAAAAAAAAAATGCCTTCATGACAGAAACTCTAAACCCATTAGGTATAGACAGAATATGTTGTTGCTGTTGTTAGGTGCCTCGAGTCATGTCTAACCCATAGCAACCCTTACAGGATTTTCAATGGCTGAGTGTTTGGGGATTGGTTTGGGAGTGGATTGCTACATCCTTTTCCCACATAGACAGAATATAGTAGGCTGATACTTGTCTAGCATTCACAAGGTCCTGGGTTCATCCCTCAGCACAGGGGGGAAAAAATACACAGAAGTAACATACCTCAATACAATAAAGGCTGTACATCACAAACCCACAACCTACATCATACTGCAGAAAGAGAAGCTGAAAGTATCTCCCCAAGATCTGGAAGGAGACAAAGATTTTCTTTTTTCTTTTTTTTTTTTTTTTTTGAGACAGGGTTTCACAACATAGCTCAGGCTGGCTTGGAACTAGAGATTCTTATCGCCTCCTAAACGCTGGGTTTACAGCCCAGGGCCACCACCCTCAGCAGGTATCCACTTTCATTCTTATTCAGCATAGTACTGGAAGTCTTAGAATAATTAGGAAGAGAAGGATAGAAAAGGCATACAAATAGGAGGGGAGAAAGTCAGATTACCTGTTTGCAGATGATAGGACTTAATGCATAGAAAAGCCTGTGGACTCCACTTAAAAGACTATTTGAACTAATAAATGAATTTAGTAAAGTTGGTAGAGTGATGTTCTGTGCTCTTGGAGGCCCTGGGTTTGATCTGCAACATAACAAAATGGGAGAAGGATGTGGCAACCCACTATGGAAGTGATCCAAAACCATCAGCCATTGAAAACCCTATGAGGGTCGCTATGAGTCAGATGGGACCTAACAACAAAGTTACATTATACAAAATCAGCATACAAAAATCAGTAGCATTGTATACACCAATAACAAATATTCTGAGAAAAAATAAAAATGATGTCATTTACAATAGTTACTAAAAATAATAAAATATCTAGGATAAAATCTGCCGAGGATGTGGAAAACAATGATAAAAGAAATTGAAGAAGACAAACACAAAAAAATGGAAGGACCTCCCATGTTCATGGATTGGAAGAATTAAAATTTCCATAATACCCAAAGTGATTTATAGATTTGATGCAATCCTCATCAAAATATCATTGTCATCCTTCACAGAACTAGAAAAAAAAATGCTAAAATTTATATGGAAATACAAAAGACCCAGTGCAAGGTATTGAACCCAGAGAAACTCTCTTTAAAATGACATGACTAAGAAGCAATTTGAGTGGGGCTCAGTGGCACGTGCCTGTAATCCCAGTGACTCAGGAGGTGGAACCAGGAGGATCATCGCAAGTTCAAGGCCAGAGGCAACCTGCACAATTTAGCAAGACTCTGTCTCAAGATAAAAAGTGAAAAATGGCCTGGGGGTGCATCTCAGTGGTAGAGCATTTGCAAAGCATGCATGAGACCCTGCTGGGTTCAACCCCCACAGTACTGCCAAAAAAAATTTAAAAAGAAGCAATTTGAGTTTTATCTTTTTTGCTTTATCTTATCTGTAACTGAAAAAAGAACTAAGGATAGCAAAAAGTCAAAAAAGATGTCACAAGAAAAAAAGTCATAGGGCCATGACAATCTTCTAATTACTTCTAGTTGTTAGGTACACACTGAAATGTCATTTTCTAGATAAATTATTTTCAGTCTTGTTAAAATGCTCATTTCTCTGAATTGTTCCACCACTTCCTTTGAGCTTTGCTTGCAGCAATGAGCCTGTTACAAAGGCCTTTTGTTACAAAGGTGAGTAGAACAAGGATTTGCTGACCCAGAGCTATCATTAACCTCAAAAGAAGTATTAATTCTGACAGCAGTCTTCTAAACTAATCTCCACCTGTCCCTTTGCTTCCACATTAGCACTTTATATCTTAGCGTGGATTAATTAATGCAGACGCAAAACCTAACAAGATTTAGATGCAGTGATTCCTTGAGTGAATTCCCCAGGAAAAAGGGAGGAAGGTTAGCAGGAAACGGCAGGGGAAGAAGTGAAAGGAAGATTCCATCTCAAAGCCTGGTATAGGGGTGCATTCATTTAAGTCCAGCACTCAGGAGCCTGAGGCAGGAGGATCTCAAGTTCCTAGCAAGAGTGGGCAGCATTGTGGTACCCTGTAGCAAATTAATTAATTAAAATTATAAAAAGAAAATCAATCAATCAATCAATCAATAAAATTCCATCTCAGCTTGAGTTGCAGCCTAGTCCCCTTAGGAGCTCTTCCAGATAGATAGCACTAAAGGTTGACCCCACCTTAATTTGTGCCTACACTCCCAGGCACTCCTTAGCCCTGAGGAAGGCAGGCAGGGCCAGGCTGTGTCCTTTGATGGAGGACAATTCTTTGAGCAAGAGAGTATCTGGGACTTGGGGTCAGGGCCCAGCACCAGAGATTAAGGCAAGGCACCAATACCATCAATAGCACCCACACATCGTCCTCCTTTTCTACCAATACCCTCCTCGTCATGTCCTCCTTTTCTACCAATACATCAACATTATGCAAAAGGAGAAAAAATGAAACATTAAAATGTTGCTGTACCAGTTTTATACAGGTGTAGTGAATATACGAAAAGTCTATGTTAAGAGCTATATTGTTGGAAGGGAAACCTGGACCAAAAACCCCAATACACATAATATGGATGCCATTTTTATCTTCATACCTCTGTGATCTCCAGACTTCAAGGATCCTAGGCTGCATACAGCCTGTGGGCCTAGCCGTATGGCATCTGATCCCATCAGATCTCGGAAGCTAAGCAGGGTTGGGCCTGGTTCTGGGAACACCAAGTGCTGTAGGCTTGAGAGACAGACTGGGCAACCCACTCCCAAAAATCAATCTGCCATTGAGAACCCTATGAACAGCAGAGAAGGGCTGACAATAGTGTTTCCCCTGTTGTATGTAGGGTCACTATGAAGCGGATACCAACTCCACGGCACCTAACAACAACAATAACAAGGCTGCATACTGCCAGCTGAATCTGACACCTTTCCAGGGTCTTTTCTTTCTCTCAACTTCAATTAGGAAAATTACTAAATATGTATTCCATTCCCTAGTTGCAAACAAAACTTCCACACTTGGAATCTTAGATAAGGATATAAAAATGAAAGTATTATCCATTATAAAAATTCCATATCTTTACTATTTTAATATAAAGTATAACACATAACAATGGAAAAATTCACTATTCAGTTCTGAGGCATGACATAAAATACATAAAATTTGAAAAATGTTTTAGACAAGTATATTAACAGAAGGTAATGAAATATTATACAATGGTAGCAAAAAAATGTATAAGTTCCTTTTCTTAATTTAACTCTCCAAAAGTGGATATTAAGAAGCAATTTTTAAAGAGATTTATGTAGTTACACTTAGTGTTTGTTCATTTTTGTCTTGATGTCTGGAAATCTTCATATGTGACAGTAACTATGTTAAAGTATCATTTGTTTAATCGGTTTGTAAGACTGATAAAATTCACCAGGTGTGGTGGCACATGTCTGTAATCCCAGCAACTCAAGAGGAGGAGACAGGAGGCCTCAAGTTCAAGGCCAGAGGCAGCCTGAGAAATAGAGCAAGATCTGACTCAAAAATAAAAAGTGGGCGCGGAGTGCAGCCTAGTGGTAGAGCACTTGCAAAGTCTGTGTGAGGCTCTGGGTTCAATTGCCCAGTACTAAAAAACAAAGAAAAAAGAAAAGAAAAGAAAAGAGAAAAGAAAAAGAAAAGAGAAGAGCTGAGCCCTAGCAGGTTACAAAACTCCCTTGAGTGTTTTATAGTCTGGGAAGAGACCAGGGGACTCACTGGCTTGTATCACCTATCATAAGTCCCGAGGCATTGTGTATACCAACAGTGTCCATTCAGCTCAGTTATATGAGAAGCCTAATACATCACAATCTAGTTTGTATGGGAAAAACGGAAATCTTTTCATAAGAAAATGGATGAAAGTCATGAGAAGCAATGATAGCAAGTGCTGCCTCTCAAGGACATGAAGTATGCCTCGTCATGTCTGGCTGCTTTTCCAGACAGTCATTGCTCTTTCCTATTTATCCCCATGAGCATACTCCCCAAAACTCAGAATACAGCAAACAGACAAGATACAAAGTCAGTCGTTGATATCTTATTTAGCAGTAAAGCATCAGAGGCAGAAATTAGATTAGAACACAGTAACAATCCTGCATCACCCTAACTTTAAAAAAAAAAAAAGCTTGCCTTCTTGCCTAAATTCACATTACTGAACAACAAACAAAACAAACAAGTACATGTTTTAGAAAAATCTTTAATATGTTGTTTTGAACAGTCCATGAAATTTAAATAGGTAATACAACTGTATTTTCTATGAACTCATTTCCCTGCTAAATTCTTCACTTGGGGTTCAATGGTTCTAACATTATCAGTGATGCCTGAAACTCTAAGAAAAACCTCACCAAGTCATAGCTGGTTGTAAAAATTCTTCAGATACTATACATATACATACATACATATATATACATATACATATATACATATATATATGTATATGTATATATATGTATATGTATATATACATATATGTATATATATATGTTTTTAAAAAACCTTCAACACTTGGACAAGAGAAGGTATGCTACATAGTGATGATCTTTTATTTGTACTTGTATTTTATTGGCAGTTCAGTTCAGTTGGTTTCAACAACATTTATTGAGCACCTACTATGTACCAGGCACTGTACTAAATGCTGGAGACACAAAAATGAATAAGACATGGTCCTTGTCCACAAGGAGTATACAGTCTCTTGGAGGCAAACAGGTATTGCAAAGACATAGAGTATTATTTAAAATGGACAGAAATGTCAGTAATGTATTAATATTGGGCCTTTAAATACAATGTTGTCTCATCATTTGCAATGTCATGGCAGATGATTAAAATGCATTTTCATGTGATAAGACAGTAAAATCATTAAGACCTAACTCTGAGAGATTCACATGAAAAAGGTAGTTAATACTAAAAATGTACACCATGGTTTTTCAAGTATTTCATCCTTAGAAATATTATTGCCCACGTTTGTGCTCTGATCAAAACCGTAATTGCAGGTTGCTGTGTCATTCACATCTCAGCACGCTGGGATTCAGCTTCTCGCTGAGTTTATGAATCAGAATGGCTAATTCCTCAGTTGCTTGGCTTTTGTCCTCCAGAAGTTCATAACGAAGGCTGGAAATATCTTGCTTGATTTCTTTTAATTCACCTGTAGTATTTGTATTAAAAAATATATAAAATTGGTGAAATTTCTACAAACATGAACATACTTGCTTCATAAAGTCTTCAAGGTAGCTATTTCAGAATTTTCCTTTAAAATGTTTAAGAAGAGCTGGGGATATAGCTTGATGGTAGAGTGCTGGCCTAGCATGTTCCTGAGGTCCTGGGCTTGAGCTCCTTCATTGCAGGGAAAAAACAAGAATTCATCTATCCCGGAACCATGGCCATGCCTGCGATTCCAGCCACTGGGGAGGCGGAGGCAAGAGAATCGCAAGTTTGAGTCCAGAGGCAGCCTGCGCAACTTAGTGAGACCCTGACTCAACATAAAAATTTTTAAAAAGGGCTGGGGATGTGGTTCAGTGGTAGAGTATTAGCCCAGTATGTGCAAAACCAGGGGTTCAATCTTTCAGCACTGCCATAATTAAGTAAGTAAATGAAATGAAATGAAATGAAATGTTTGAAACATGTCTACCATTAAAACTATACTGGCTTTTTGGAAACAGCTATAAAAAATAATCCAGCTATATTTGTAATAGTTAAACTCAACTTCAAATATTGTCCTTTGGCCCACCCAGCTCTGTGTGTGTTTGTGGTAGAGGACCAAACTCTTGCCCTCCTACAAGGTAGGCAAGCACTCCAACCGCTGAGCTCATCCCCAGCTGTCTCTACACAGGTTGTCTGTTCTCTGTTAATTGATCCACATGTATAACCAGAGTATCTCCTTCTATCTGCAGGAAGTCCTTCTGTTCCCTGCCAGGCATAAGGGCTGATGCCTATAAGCAGCATCTACCATTGCTAGCAGCAAAGGGAATCCTGGCAAAAGTGAACTTTACTAAAATATGAATCAATCTGTGTCACATGCAAATTCTCACTTAGAGGAAGGAAATTCTAAGTCAAGTTTGAAGAAAGGGAAAGGAAGGATAAAAAGCAGGGGTGTTTATTACAGAACGCAACGGTATCACCATGTAGCCAAGGAACAACCAGATTCATTTGCCTGGCAGAGAGGATCAGTCCATAAGGAAGTTACACGCAACGGTGAAATTGAGGAGTTGAGATGTGATACGCCCAGCCAGGTGTAGATTCCACTCTCTCAGAGAGAACAGGTTAAAGCACAGCTACTCCCATAATTCTGCTTAGCTGTGTTTTCAGGATATGTAGATTACAACTGAAAACTGGCTTGTTGAGGGGTGCAACAGCGCATGCCTATAATCCCAGCTGTTTAGGAAGCTGAGGCCGAAGGATGAAAAAGTCAAGGCCAGAGGCAGCCTGTGCAACTCAGCAAGACCCTGGCTTGAAAATAAAAAGGGGCTGGGGGTGCAGCTCAGTGGTGGGACACTTCCCTAGCGTGCAAGAGGCCCTGGGTTCAACCCTCAGTATTGCAAAAAATGAAAAATAAAATAACATAAAATAAAACAGGGCAGGGGGTGTTGCTCAGTGGTAGATCCCTTGCAAGGCCCTGCCTTCAATCCCCAGCACTGTAGGGGTGGGGTATAAAATGAAAACAAAAACTAAATTGATTGTTTTGCAAATGACTGTGAGGCAGATAAGCAGTGCAGGAATGTCCCTTGAATCTAAGGAACAATTCTGAAAATCATTGGTGCCGGGATTTACCTCTTTAGAACAGAATGGCATGTGCAACATATCTTTGAGGTTATTTCCTGGTATCATTTTTAAAAATTAATTACCTATCTTTAATGAACACATAGTAATTGTGCATTATTATAGGATACACTCTGAAGTTTCATTTTGATATCTTTATGATGCTTTAAAGTATCACTGTTACTTTCTTTTACTTTATAAAAGTTAGATGAGCTGGGGGTATAGGTCAGGGGTAGAAGGTGGCTACACAATTCCTCCCATTTGCTTTAGCTCAGTTTAGTTCTACTTTCCAAGGGAAGTTAGGGTAGGACTGATCAAATGTCTGCTTTTTAAACTCCAACCCCAAACCCATCCCGTCTCCCCAAGATTGCTTCCAGGTCACCACGAGTGGATTTTTGCTGGTTCTCATCCACACAGTCATAGATTCTAGAAACCTATAACATGAGATTGCCTCAGATTGCAAGGGACGCCTTGTCTGAATCAGGTAATGGCTTCAGAGCCCATCAACAATTTAACTAAAGTCAGCCCTTTTTGCTCTTATCAGGATAGCCAGACTAAGTGGTATTTTGTTGTTGGTGGAAGGCACAGTTTCCCTTTTTTAGGACATTTCTTCCAAGTTTATTTCTTTCCAACTCCGGACCTATGCTTTGCTTTAGCATATAGTCTTTAGTGAAAGATACTTACAGTCCAGAAACACGCTCTGTCTTGAGCATACCTTAAAAATGTTGTTATTGTTATTGGGTGCCACTGAGTTGGGTCCAACTCATAGTCACCCTATGTACAACAGAACAAAACACTACCCAATACTGTGCCATGCACATGATCTTATTATGTTTGAGCCTGTTGTTGCAGACACTATGTTTCTTGTCATTTTGAGTGATGCCACATCAGCAAAAGGAGGTCCCAGGGGCTTTACTCCACTCTCATCTTTGCAGTTGACTCTACTTTTAGGAGGCAACTCTTCCCCAGTCATTTCTTGAATGCCTTCCAGCCTGATGGACTCATTTTCTGGCACTGTATCTGACACTGCTTCTCCACTATTCAAAGGGTTTTCACTGGCTAATTGTTTCAGGAGTGGGCTGCTGGGACCTTCCCCCTAGTCTGTCTTAGTCTGGAAGCTCAGCTGAAACCTGTCCACAATGGGCTGCCCTGCTAGTATCTGAATACCATGCCATAGCTTTCAGCATCCCAGCAACATGCAAGTCTCTACAGCAGGACAAGCCGACAGACATGTGGGGGGACTAAAAATAGACACATTTAAGTGAAAAGTGAGGGATCAAAGTGAAACATCAAAAGAGAAACATCAGACAAGAAAGCTGGATTAGAGATTTGTTTCTGGACAAAGAATAGAAGTTTTCCTAAAGACATGTGGGTCCTTTCTGAGTACACTGTTACTTTGCCTGCATCACTGGAAAAATGTCAACATTATCATGAACTCACCCAAACCAGAACTGATGCTACTGACTACCTGATGTAAGAAAGAGTTTAAAACTCCCATTACGATGGTAGTCTTTACATTCTAAGAGTCAGTTAGGGCCCTCTGACTACAGAGAAATTGCCTCTGATCAACATTTTTAATAAGTTTATTTAAAAAGATGCAGCTTCAGGAACATAAGCTTCTCCTGTCAATCAGAGAGGAACTCAAACTGCAAACTGGAATTGGATATTTATTTATTTATTTATTTTTGCAGTACTTAGGGAGTTGAACCCAGGGACTTGCACATACATTGCAAGTGCCCTACCACTGGGCTGCACCCTCAGCCCATTTGTCATTTTTTTAAAATTTTGATTCAGGGTCTCACTAAATTAAGCAGGCTGCCTCTGGCCTTGAACTCACAATCCTCCTGTGCACGCCCCCCCCTTCCTGGGTTGCTGGAATTATAGGTGTGTGCCGCCACACCTGGGTTTATAGGCGTGTGCCACAGCGGCCTGCCGGCACTGGATTGTTTAAAGTATGCTTCCGTGTGATATTTTCCATGTGGATTAAGTTACTTATGAAGAAGATGTTTCTCAGTTGCAGATGCTTACCTTCATTAACTTCATCATTTTCTTTGTCTACTTGTGCTTTCAAAACATAGCGCTTTATAAGTCTTTTCATTATCTGCTGTTGGGCAAAAAGAAATGATCATATCACCAATGATGTACACAAGAACCCTGGCTCCTAGTCTCCAAAGAGCCTCACGTGCCTATAAAGCAAACAACTCAGGGGAGAACAATTCATATAACTGTTTACGGAAGAGTTAGCTAGGCTTTAGAACTTAACTCCTTTCTACCTCCTACTGGGACTTTTTGCAAAGTCCATATATACTTTCTTTTTTCTTTTTTTGCCTCAGGAATGAAAGAAGCTCTTTCAAAAAGATAAGTGGGAAGATTTGAATTCATGGTTTCTCTTTCAGCTAATGGTTTTTCTTTAACTCTCTAAAGTGCACTGACACTACATTACCACCCATAGTTACCATCTTATTTCTCACTCCTTAAAAAAAATATGAAGGTAGGCTCTATACAGAGCATTTGGAAAATATAGAAAACAACTAAAAGAAATAATCAAAATCATCAATAATCCCACGACCCAAAGATACTCACCATTGTTATTTTGGCATGTTATTCTAGCATCTTTTCTTTAAATTTTGGTGGTGGTGTTGGGTGCCATTGAGTTGGATCTGACTCATAGGGACAATAGAATGAAACACTGCCCAGCCCTGTACTAGGCACATGATCTTTTTATATTTGAGCCTAATGTTGCAGCCACTATGTTTCTTCTCATTCTGAGAAGAATTATATTTAGTGCATATATATTACATTTAATGTTTTCTGAATATCATATATGCTGTTGTATTGTGTGCTTTTCCTTCATAGCCATATAAATTATGACTATTTTTCTAGTCTAAGTAAGTGCTTTTGCAGAATAATTGTTTATCCATATAGGGGAAAAAAAAACTCATTGCAGCCCTACCTCATACTATGAATAAAAAAATACTTCCAATTGATTCTAGATGTGGAAGCCAAAGTTTTGAGTCTTTTAAAAGAAAATAAATGAGAGTATATTTGCTTCAGAGTAGAGCTGAATTTTTTAAAAAACAAAATTTAAAAAAAACCTCTAATTGCAATAGAAAATACTTGTAAATTCAACTTCATTACAATTTAAAACTTCTATTTATAAGGATAACATAAAGAAATCAGAAAGAAAGCCACAAACTGGGAGATGTTGGTAATCACTATAATTGACAAATAATTCAGATACAAACATAAGTACTTTAATCAAATAAGAAAAATTTAAATGACCAAATTTTTTAGGTGGGCAAAACATAAACAGGCATTTCATAGAAATGGAAACACAAATGGTCTGCAAGCTTACAAAACAATCTCAAATTCTTCTCTTGGGAAAATATAATTTTACATCTAACAAAGGGAATGAACAATCAATTTGATAATGAAAACTGTTGAAAAAGATATGGGTCACTGGAGACTTTTATACTTCATTGGCAAGAGAGTCAATAAGCAAACTACTCTCAAAACAATTTGGTGTTATCTTTTAAAATTGAACATTGGCATACCCTTTCAGGCAGAGAGTTCACTCTTTGGTATAGAACCTAGAAAACTGCATATGTGGACTGAGAGACATAACAATGTTTATAAGCAACTCAGTCCTAGATAGCAAACACTAGAAATAATCTAAACAAATGTCAACAGGAAAATAGACAAATAAATGATGGTGTGATAAACAATGCAATGTCATCATGTTCATTAATAAAATTAATGAACCATAGCCACACACAACAGTGTGGATGAACCTTAGAAGCATAATGTTGAATGAAAAATTCCAGTTGCAGAAGACTTCAAGAAGGATAAGACTATTCTTAGAAAGCTCAATAAGAGGTGAATCTATTAATTTTTGGAATATCTATATGATATATGGGCTGGGATTTAGCTCAGTGGGTAGAGCGCTGCGCTGCAGTCTCTGAAGCCCCGAGTTCAATTCCCAGCACCGCAAAAATGGGAGAAGGGCCTGGCAATCCACTCCCAAGGCAATCCCGAAGCACTCAGCCATTGAAAACCCTATGAGGGTGGCTATGAGTTGGATACCAACTCGACGGCACCTAACAACAACAACAACATATGATATATATTTGGGAGATGAACCCAGCAACCCACTCCCAAAAATCAGTCCACCATTGAAAACCCTATGAACAACAGAGAAGCACTGACAATAGTGTTTTGCCTGTTGTACGTAGGGTTGCTATGAGTCAGACACTGACTTGATAGCACCTAACAACAACAACATGTGATATATATACCTATATGCAATAAACCTGTATTTGCAAAGAAAACAAAGACAAGAGTATTAGAAAGATAACTTTCAGAATAGTGACTACTACTTAGGAAGAGGCAGAGGCACAGGGTAGGGAGAGGCACATAATTGGAGGCAATGAACTGATCATTTTATGACCCCCAAGGAGATGGTGGTTTCCTAAGTTCATACTTAGGCTTTCTAATTTAGTGTGAGTTACACGTATCCTTGTGCATGTATCAAATCTAATATTTGAAAGATAACAACGGAAAGAAAAATAATAAAAGCCTGAACTAAAATGCAGTCATAATGAGAACAGAAAATGTACCTCAGTTTTAATGAAGTAGAAATTATAAACCTAAGCGACCCATTAGGTGTGAAGGGGAAATAAAAGGGAGGAATCTAGGATGATTCAAAACATGTTTCAGAGAATAACAATAGATAAATAGATAAATAACAATAGAGCCTATGCTACTGAGAAGGAAACACTCATCTTACTGGTCACAGAAAAATACAAAATCTATTGAGTTATGAGGGGCTGGGATTTAGCTCAGTTGGTAGAGCGCTGTGCTGCAGTCTCTGAGGTCCTGAGTTCAATTCCCAGCACCACAAAAATGGGAGAAGGACCTGGTAATCCACTCCCAAGGCAATCCCCAAGCCATTGCAAACCCTATGAGGGTCGCTATGAGTCAGATACCAACTCGACGGCACCTAACAACAACAACATTGAGTTATGAGGCCTCTAGACTGAAGAGAAACACAGGTGACTAGATCTTCAACTCATCATTCATTCAGCAAATGTTTATTCAGAGGCAATTCTGTTGCAGGTACTGTATCAGGTGCCAGGGATATGACACAGAGCAAACTCCCTAGTCCGTGAAACTTCGTATCTATACAGAATAATTCACTCTGATAGGTAGAGCACTTGCCTAGCATGTGTGAGACCCTGGGCTCAAACCTCTCATACAGGGGGTGGAGAGAAAGGTTTATTCATATAATAGAATATTGCATAGTAATTAGAATGAAAAATGATATATGCGTCAGTATGAATAACTCTCAACAGCATAAAGATAAGTAGAAAAAAGCAGATGGACATGTAACACTTCTTTACATATATCTCAAAAACATATAAAACCAATATATAATATTATGGATATATTTATATAAGTAAAAAATATATAAAGGTATACACAAGAAGTACATACATGAACTTCAGGATAAAAACATTCTCTGTGGAGGAAGGAGGACTAATGTAGTACAGAAGGGGTATTTTAGTTATATCAAAAACTACTTACAACCTGAGGGCAGTGGCACATGCCTGTAATCCCAGCAATTCAGGAGGCTAAGGCAGAAGGATCACAGTCTAAGGCCAGAGGCGGCCTATATAACTTAGCAAGACCCTGTCTCAAAACAAAAAAAATAAAAAAGTGGGCTGAGGTGCAGCCCATGGGTTGTTGTTGTTGTTAGGTGCCGTCGAGTCGGTATCCAACTCATAGCGACCCTCATAGGGTTTTCAATGGCTGACTATTTCGGGATTGCCTTGGGAGTGGCCACTTTGCAGTCTCTGAGATCTCGAATTCAATTCCCAGCACCACAAAAATGGGAGAAGGATGTGGCAACCCACTCCCAAGGTAATCCCGAAAAAATCTGCAATTGAAAACCCTATGAGGGTCGCTATGAGTCAGATACTGACTCGAGGGCACCTAACAACAACAATAACAGTCTAATTGGTGTTAGGGGAATCATGGCAAGCCCGCCCTCTTTTTGGGGGCTGGGATTTAGCTCAGTTGGTAGAGCCCATGGGTAGAGCACTTGAAAAGTATGTGCGACTCCCTGGGATCAACCTCCAAGCACAAAACAAAAAAACAAAAACAAAAACAAATCAACTTACAAAAACTAAAAGAATGAGGCAGTAAGCCAGGTGTGGTGGTACACCCTGTAACCCCAGCACACTTGGGAAGCTGAGGAAGGAGGACTGAGTTTGAGGTTAGCCTGTGCTACATAGCAAGACTGTCTCAAAATAAGTAAATTAATTAAAAAGAAATAAATCAAGGTGGTAGTAGCATCTATGTGTAAAGAGAATATTTACAATATCTTTCTACGTTTGAAAGTGTCCATAACTAAAATATAAAAATGTAACAAAGTAACTATTAAAATAATTATAACCTAATAATAGCCTGCAGCCATAGCACTGTGGCATCCGATCCTGTCAGACCTCGGAAGCTAAGCAGGGTGGGCCTGGTTAGTACTTGGATGGGAGACCGCCTGGAAACACCAGGTGCTGTAGGCTTGGGAGGACCTGGCAACCCATTCCCAAAAAACAATCAGCCATTGAAAACCCTATGAATATCAGAGAAGCACTGACAATGGTGTTTCGCCTGTTGTATGTAGGATCGCTAAGAGTTGGACACCTACTCGACAGCACCTTACCACAACAACAACCTAATAAAAACCTGTTAGAATAAATAGGCTTTTAATGCTGGCTAGCACAGTGATGTGCCTTGCTACCCTGGACAGTCAGGCCATGCTCAACAGCAAGAGCCATGCAGTCATGATAAACGAGTATTTTTCACTTTTCCAAACAATGCTGTAGCTGAGGAGGTGGCTCAGTGGTAGAGCACATGACTAGCATGTTCAAGGACCTAGGTTTAATCTTTGGCATCATAAAACAAAACAAAACAAAATATTGTAAATCTTTAGTTGGCAAAGAAAGAATAATTCAGGGTTTAAAATGGTCCTGTTTAGAACCATTTAGTAATGCTTTATTCAGAAATTATACCTCTCCAAAAAATAAAACTTCCCCAAAATGAAGAATAGCCAGAAATCTCTAAATTTGAATAGAGTCTTATTTACCAGCTGAGTGAATTTAAGGCTCTTAGAATCTCTAAGCTTCCATTTCTTCAGGTCTATGACATGGCAATAAAACTCACCTCATAAACAGGTGTACAGATTGATTAAATAATAAGGTACCTGTAAGAGCATATCCTACAGCCATACCACTGTGGCATCCGATCCCATCAGATCTCGGAAGCTAAGCAGGTTCAGGCCTGGTTAGTACTTAGATGGGAGACCACTTGGGAAGACCAGGTGCTGTAGACTTGGGAGAAGGACCTGGCAACCCACTCCCAAAAAATAATTAGCCATTGAAAACCCTATGAATAGCACTATCAATAGTGTTTCAATAGAGAAGCACTATCAATAGTGTTTTACCTATTGTACATAGGGTCGCTATGAGTCCAACCCTACATACAACAGGTGAAACGGTAAAATTCTGAGCAGAAAAGGCAATGCTGTTCCCAAGTGCCAGCTACTTGGCAGCCTGTATAACTTAGTGAGACTCTGTCTCAAAACAAAAAATAGAAAGGAACTGAAGATGCAGATCAGTGGCAGAGCACCTGACTATCAAGTGTGAGGCTCCTAGTTCAACTCTTGTGTACTGGGGGAAAAAAAAAAGAGCAATGCTGGAGATATTACAATATCTGACTTCAAATTATACTACATAGCCAGAGTAATAAAAACATCATGGTACTGGCACAAAAACAGACACATACACCAACAGAATAAAATTTAGGATGTAGAAATAAACTCACACAGCGGGAACTACCTGATTTTTGACAAAAGTGCCCAAAACACGTATTGGAGGAAAGACGACTTCTTCAACAAATGGCTCTGGAAAAACTGGAAATCCACATGTAGGAGAATGAACTAGATCCCTATCTCTCACCCTGTATGAAATTCAAGTCAAAGTGGGACAAAGTCCTTAATGTAAAACCTGAAACTCTGAGTCTGCTATAGGAAAACATAGGGGAAACACTCTAAAATCAGGAATAGGCAAGAACTTCGTGAAAATGGTTCCAGTAGTCCAAAAATAACAGCAAGAATTGACAAGTGGGATGCATGGAATTAAAATGCCCTGCACAGCAAAGGAAAGAATTAACAGGGTGAAGAGACAGCCTACAAATTGGGAGAAAATCTTTGCCAGCTACACACTGAACTGAGGATTAATATCTAGGATACAAAAGAACTAAAACATTAACCTCCCTCCAAACACACACACATGCACGCGCACACACACCCAAATAATTCAATCAATAAATGAGCAAATGAATAACATGCCCAGTTCTCAAAAGAAGTACAAATGGCAGATAAAAATGTCCAACAGCCATCAGGAGAGTGCAAATCAAACCTACGCTGAGGTTCCTTCTCATCTCAGAGTGGCTAGCATCAAAAAAAAAAAAAAAAAAAAAAAAAAAAAAAAAAAAAAAAAAAAAAAAAAAAAAAAAAAAAAAAAAAAAAAAAAAAAAAAAAAAAAAAAAAAAAAAAAAACCACAACAAATGCTAACAAGGATAGCTTGGGGACACATCACAAAAAGGGACCCTTAGACACTGCTGGTAAGAATGTAAATCAGTACAGCCACTATGGAAATCAGTATGGAGGAAAGAAAAGAGAAAGAAGAGAAGAGAAGAGAAAGAAGAGAGGAGAGAAAAGAAAAAGTAAGAGAGAGAGAGAGGGAGGGAGGAAGAGAGAAAGAGAAGAGAAAGCGAAAGAAAGAAACAAACAAAAAGGGAGGGAGAGAAAGAAAGAGGGGGGAGGGAGGGAAAAGAAAAGAAACAAAACTACCACAGTGATCCACCCATACCATTTCACATCCATGTTTATTATGGTACTATTCACAATAGCCAAGACATGGAATCAGACTAGATGTCCATCAACAGATGAACAGATAACGAAAATAAAGAAAATGTGTATATAGACACAATAGACTTTATTCAGACACAAAGAAGAATGAAATTATATCATTTTCAGGACTCATTTTCATCATGTTAAGTGAAATAAATTGGATTCAGAAAAACAAATATCACATGTTCTCTCTCATATGCAAAAAATCTAGATTTAAGAAATCTATCTGCCTAACTTAAAGAGGTATATATATAGCGGCGGGCACGGTGGCGCACGCCTGTAATCCCAGTGGCTCAGGAGGCGGAGGCAGGAGGATCGCAAGTTCGAGACCAGAGGCAGTCTGCGCAACTTAGTGAGACCCTGTCTCAAAAGACAGTCAAAAAATGGGCTGAGGGTGCAGCTCAGTGGTCCAGCACAGGCAGAGCATGCAGGCGCAAGGCCCTATGTTCAACCTCCAGTACCGCAAAAAAAAAAAAAAAAAAAAAAAAAAGTATATATATGTATATGTGTGTGTTGTGTATATATACACATATATATAATATATACATATATACACATACATATACATATATATGTAGGTACGTGTGTGTATGTATGTGTATTTTATGTATGTGTATGTATGTATATGTGTGTGTATATATACACATAATATATAATATATATATACATAATACATTATATATATATATATATCGTGAAAGTGAAAAGGGCCT
>VMDO01014433.1:32467-54704 GCA_007922755.1 Pedetes capensis | reverse complement strand
AAAATTAACTTGTCACATGACTATTAGTTACTTAAATCACATATGTGACCGAATGTTTTGATTTTTGTGTGCACATATTTGAAGTTATTTCAAAATAAAGTACTTTTATGCTTTATAAAATTTTATCTATATTAAGCAACATAAAATATTAGTAAATAAGAATTATATTAAATATAAAATATTTTAACACAATAAATGTCTCTGTATGATTCATAAAAATTATTCTTTGTAAAATTTGATACTTGTCTTTCAGTCTAATTTTAAAAAACTAACACAAATAGCATCATAATATTACTTTATAGAATATTTTTAGAAGGAAATAAAATAAGGACAACATAAGAACTTGGAAAAGAGTTGTAATGCATATGAGGTAAAAAGCCAGATCATTTCTGGTTTATCTTCAATCATTGCTAAGATTTCTCTCTTCATAGCTCCAGGATGTATACTTTCAAGGAGTTTTATACACTTGGTGTTTTCAGCTGCTTCTTCTATAAACTCTCTTATTCTTAGCACAATAGACTCATGATCCTGGGTATTGTAAAATATGGCTGTTAAAATATTGATTTCCCAAATGGGCAAAACAAGTGTCACTGCATAAATATTTTATGCTCTGTGTGTCCTCTCTCATTACCTCCTCATTGTAAGAAAACACCTGGGGGATATAATATAACTCCCTCACTATTCTGTGTACCATGGTTAGCAGAATAAATGATGTAGTCCTACATCCTTGCTGAAGTTTAAGAAGACTAAATTACTAACTAAAATATTTTCTTTCTTAGATGATATAAACTAATTACTAGTTCTCTGTGAAATAGCAATGATCATAATAAAAATAAAGCCATTAAATATGATTGAACACAAAAACCTATAGTCAAAATATTATTGTTGTTAGGTGCTATTGAGTCTGGTCCTACACATGGCAATACATGTTTTTAAAGAACTGGAAATGAACAAAAATTGATGTTACTAAAACCCAGCAAAAATGTGTAATGGCTTCTGGGATTTAATTTACATATAATATCTATACATTTAATTAAATGGCAGATGTATTATAAGACAGAACTTTCATTTTCTATCATCTATATACCAATAATCTGTTGTTGCTGCTATTGTTAGATGCCATTGAGTCAGGCCCTACTCATAGCAATGCCATGAACAAGAAAAAGACAACCATACAATGTGCCATGCACATGATCTTTTTATGTTTGAGCCCATTGTTGCATTCACTGTTTTTTCTCATTTTGAATCATGCCACACAAGCAAATGGAGGTCTGAGGGGCTTTACTCCATTCCCATAATTAAGGTTAACTCTACTTTGAGAGTTTTGCAAAAGACTTCTTTAAAGTGTTGAAAAGTAAAGACATCGCATTGAAAATGAAGGTACACCTGACATGCCATGGTATATTCAGTTGCATCATATGGTTGTGAAAGCTGGGCAGTGAGTAAAGAAGACAAGAGAAGACTTGATGATTTTGAATTATTGTGCTGGAGAGGAACCATGGACTACCAAAAGAACCAACAGATCCGTCCTAGAAAAAGTGCAACTAGAGTGCTCCTTGGAAGGAAGGGTGGCTAGACTGGTGTCTTATATATTTTGGACATGTTGTCTGGAGGGATTGATCTCTGAAGAAGGACATCATATTTAGGAGAGTGTCAAGTCAACAGCAAAATAAGGAAGACCCTCAACTAGATGGATTGATACAGTGTCTGCAACAAGGGTCTCAAAGATAAAAAAAAATATTTTATGAATCGCACAGTGTCAGGGAGCATTGTGTTTTGTTGTACATAGGGTGACTATGAATCAGAACTGACTTGGTGGCACCTCACAAAAATAAAAAACAACTACTTTGAGGAGACAACTCTTCCCAGTTGTTTCTTGAATGCCTTCCAGCATTGGGGGCTTATTTTCCAGCACTATATGTGACAGAGGGTTTCCAATGGCTACTTGTTTCAGGAATGGGCTGCTGGGTCTTTCTCCCTCATCTGTTTCAGTTGGGAGCTCAGTTGAAACCTTTCATCGGTGGCCCTGCTGGTATCTAAAATTCCAATGGCGTAGCTTTCAGCAACACGCAAGACCACACAGCACAAGCTGACAGACACTTGGCCCTAACTGCTAATATGTTATTGTTGTTGTTAGGTGCCATCGAGTCAGTATCTGACTCATAGTGACCCTCATAGGGTTTTCAATGGCTGACTGTTTCCGGATTGCCTTGGAAGTGGATTGCCAGGTCCTTCTCCCATTTTTGCAGTGCTGGGAATTGAACTCTGGACCTCAGAGACTGCAAAGCAGTGCTCTACCAACTGAGCTAAATCCCAGCCCAACTGCAATATGGTAGTTCTTAATATTTTGATTTCAGTGTATTTTTACACTCTAAAAACTTGTTGAGGACCCACAAGAGTTTTCGTGTATGTGTGTTCTATCCATCAATACTACCATATATTAGAGTTTGATATGAAGTGCCCTCAAAAAGGTTCATGTGATGCCAGGCACAGTGGTGCACTCCTGTAATCCCAGTGACTCAGGAGGTGGAGGCAGGAGGATTGCAAGTTCGAGACCAGAGGCAGCCTGCATAACTTAGCGAGACCCTGTCTCATAAAGTAAAAAAATGGGCTGGCGGGTGCAGCTCAATGGCCCCAGCCCTTGCAAAAATGCAGGTGCGAGGTTCTGGGTTCAATCCCCAGGACAGGAAAAAAAAAAAAAAGTTTCATGTGTTGAGAGCTTGGTCCCTTGGTGGTGGTTCTATTGATAGGTGATTTTTTCATGAGGACACTAACCACCTCATGAGTTGATCAATTGCTGAGTTCATAGCTCAATGAGTTATTAAGTGGTAGGTTCTAGTTGGAGGAAGTGAGTCACTGGTGGCATGATTTTGAAGGGTATCTTGTCTTTTCCCTCTTCCCCCTCTGGGCTTCCTGGCTCCTATGATAAAGCGAGCAGCTTTCTTCTCCCAGGCTTTCCTGCCAAGATGTCCTGCCAGACCACAGACCCATAGCAATGCGACTATGCAACCATGGACTAAAACTTTTAAAATGGAGTCAAAATAAGTCTTGCCTCATTGAAATGGATTCTATCAGGTATTTTTCCACAAGGGGAAGAAGGCAGTAATAAACCATATTAATATCAAAACAGAGATTTTAAAATAATCATTTATAAATGTATTTAAGAATAACAATTAGCCCAGGATGAGCACACTTGCCTGTAATTCAGCATCTTGGGAAGCAGAAGCAGGAGGATCACAAGTTCAAGACTAGAGGCAACCTGTGTAACTGTCTCCAGACAAACATAAAAAGGGCTGGAGATGCTGCTCAGTGGTAGAGCACTTGCAAAGTATGCTCAAGGCCTTTGGTTCAAATCCCCAGAACCACAAAAACTAACTAAAAAATAAATATAAATAAAAAGTATAACAATAATGTAACTTTTATGAAAAATTACCTTACCATAAATACTTCAATATTATCACAAATGACTGCAGTTTTCAAAATACAGTACTGAATAAGAAGCATTTGTTTTACATTCTTGCAAATAACTATGAAGTTGAATACTTCCTCATGTCTCTCTTAGTTCAGTATTATTTCATTTGATATAAAATTTATCCAAATATTGACACTGTAAATAGTATAGGAAGTTAGTAATGACATTTTCAGGTAATTGTGGATACACTTACATTCCATTCCAAAAGTGGCTAATTCAAATAGTAAATCAAGATATCCCATAAATGCTTTTCTTTAAGAAAGCCACCATCATTTCTGTGCAGCAGAAGTGCTTAGTGCATGCTCCCTATTTCACCACCCAGAATATTGAAAATGCATAAGTCAATGATAATTATTAAAAGTTTAATAACATTTAATTCATCACCTAGTACATTCTTGGCTGGGATTTAGCTCAGTTGGTAGAGCACTGCGCTGCAGTCTCTGAGGTCCCGAGTTCAATTCCCAGCACCGCAAAAATGGGAGAAGGGCTTGGCAATCCACTCCCAAGGCAATCCTGAAACAGTCAGCCATTGAAAACCCTATGAGGGTCACTATGAGTCGGATACCGACTCGACGGCACCTAACAACAACAACAACAGTACATTCTTGTCTGCAGCTATAGTGCCCTGGCATCTTATCCCTCCTGGTCTTGGAAGCTAAACAGAGTTGTCCTGGTTAGTCCTTGGATGGGAGACTGGAAATACCAGTTGCTGCCGGCTAAGGAGAAGAACCTGGCAACCCACTCCCAAAGCAATATGCCATTGAAAACCCTATGAATAGTAGAAAAGCACTAACATAGTGCTGGGCATGGCACAGTGTTGGGAAGTATTTTGCCTGTTGTACATAGGGTTGCTATGAGTTGGACCCAATCTGACAGTACCTCATAACAAGTACATTCTTACATGAATCAGAATTTAAAATTTTTATTGCAAGTGTGTGGAAACAAAGAATGCAGTGACTAAACAGCTTAGGGCCACTGCTTTTTTTTTTTTTTTTGTGTGTGTGTGTGTATACATACATATGTATATATATATATATATATATATATATATATATGTATATAAATATAATAGAGAGACATATTTATATAGATATAGATATATGTTTTTGTTAGGTGCAGTCAAGTCAGTGCTACCCTATGTACAATAGGTGAAACACTATTGTTAGTGCTTCTCTGCTATTCAATGGTGGATTGATTTTTATAATATAATACTTGAATGTGCTGGGATTTAGCTCAGTTGGTAGAGTGCTGCTCTGCAGTCTCTGAGGTCCTGAGTTTAATTCCCAGCACCGCAAAATGGGAGAAGGACATGGCAACCCACTCCCAAGGCAATCCCGAAACAGTCAGCCATTGAAAACCCTATGAGGGCCACTATGAGTCAGACTCGACTCCACAGCACCTAGCAACAACAACAATACTTGAATGCAAACAGCAATATGTTGAAGACATCTATTGTAAACCTAGTGCAAGCAATAAAAGGTGGTATACTTAAGAAGCAATGAAAATGAAGTCTTACAAAGCAGTCAGCTTATTAAATAAAAGGCAGAAAAAAATGGAGAAAAGATGGAATCAAAATACAACCAAACAGTAAAACAAATACCATGATGATATATTAAAATATAACAGTACAAAGTCGAATGTGTAAATAATCTAAACACTTTGAAAGACGTTTTCAAAGTGGATCAAATAGCAAGACTGAATCATTTTCTGTCAACAAAACAATACACTTTATGTGAAGGTAAATAAGTGTTGAAAATGAAAGAAATAGACTCAATAGTGACTCTGAATTAGCTAGGCTAAAAGACATAAACAAGGGAAAATAAATACCAATGGCATAAAAATGATTCAGTGAATTTGGACACAGATCAATAGAGATTATGCAACTGAATAGCTGAAAGGAGAAAAATCTATAAGGAGAAATGAGCCTCAAAGAAGTGTGAGGCACCATCATGCACAGTAAGATACACATGATGGTGTGTCAGTCGGAGAGATGAGAGGAAGGAACATAAAACATTTTGAAGAAATAATGACTAATAACTTTCTAAGAGGAGAAAGAGAAAAACACTCATAAATTTAGTTACTTAAAACTGACAAGTAAAGGCCCTAACTTATGTAACCTACAAGTTCAAAAACTGAAATAGGACAATGACATAAAAATATTCATTCAGACATAGCATGGCCAAAATAGTAACCCCCCAAAAAATTTGAAATCAGTTCGAGAAAAATGACTCATCATATACAAAACCCAAATCAGATGAACAGTTGACTTCTTATGATAACCAAAAAGCCAATGGGATATCATGCCACAATTTTTGAAAGCAAAAAATTAACAAAAATAGCAAGTAAAAAACCAAAGACAGTTGTTGATGTACCCAGAATTTTTTTTGTGACTTGGACGCAGGTTTATTTGGTAGCAAGTACAGACCATGCTGCAGGGGAGAATCAAAGACCTTACAGCTGTGAAATACAAGCCTGTGGAAAAAAGAACAGAAAACAAAGCAACATCATTCTCTGTATCCTAAGGAAAGAAGAAATAATTGACTGCTTTTTGCTCACTTTTCCAATGTTTTGTCTTGCTCTGTATTGGTTTTATTGTTTCACCTCATTATTATTTCATATGCTTCTATCTGTATTTTTCCCTATCATTCTTGTTTCCTCTCTTTTTCCTTTCTACAACTCTCTTCTTTTTAATATTATTGTTGTTAGGTGCTGTCAAGTCAGTATCTGATTCATAGAGACCCTACCTACAACAGATGAAACAGTGTTATTCCTGCTTTTCTGCTATTCATAGGGTTTTCAATGGCTGATTGGTTTTTGAGAGAGGGTTTCCCGGTCCTTCTCCCAAGTCTACAGCACCTTGTCTCATCCAAGTACTAAGCAGACCTGACCCTCCCTAGCTTCTGAGATCTGGGTAGATTGGACATCACAGTGGTACAGCTCCAGGCTCCTCTTTTTAATACACATGTTTTGTTTTAGTATTTATTTACTCATTTATTTATTTGCTTTTGTGAGTGAAACACATTGAGTTTAAGTTCACACTTTAGAATGCATGGGGGCACTCAGAAAGTGAAAGATGGGCATAGATGAGAACATACAAGGGGGTGAAGCACCAGAAGCAAAAAAAGAGCAAGGTACACTTGTTCCCTGCAGTTTTACTTAACCTAGGGACTCCTTGTCTGATGTCAGTCCTGGATGCCTACCTCTGAGTACCTAGTGTGACATGAGCCTATAAAGGCCCATCATAGGCTGGGCAGGTACTGGTAAGATCAAAGGAAGTCCTATTGTTTAGGTTTTTCTATTGGAAGAACTTCTTAGTAAAATGAGATTATATGTAGTATTGGTTTAAGAAAAGAATCACCAGGGAGTTGCTCAGGCATGTCTGAAAGCAGCATAGAATTATAGACAGGAAGACAAAACTTAACTGTTACATACATTTTGATGCCAAACATGGCTTATTGCTATTTTAACATTTTTATTATTTAAAATATTTCTCATAAATACTATCTTTATGCAGGCAGTCCTCACAACAGGCTTCTTGGTAGTTGTGTCAAAGTTCTCAACTCTGAGCTGGTGAGAGTCCAACTTGATATTGGAGTGAAAGCTCTTTCTCCTTCCATGTTGCCCACATTTCCCTGACTTTCTTCCCTGCCTTGTTTCCCCTCTCTGAGTCTTTGATCCCTTAATCTTAAGGGTTGATGAGGGCCAAAGGCCTGGCTTCTGAAGCTTCCTCATTGCTGTATAGGGTCACAGACTCTACCTTTCCAGGGATCAAAAGTCTCAACCTGCCTGATCTTAAGGGGAACAAGAAAAGATTTGAGCTAGAGGGTTGGAGGAGCAGGATTCATTAAGAAGAAGTCAAGCTGTGTTTTATTCTAGTCTGAAGAGAAGCTTTAGGTCTTCTAATGGTTCCCAAGAGTAAGCAGCTTTGTCCTTAGGATGTTCTCAAGGAGCCTTTGCCTCAACCCTCAAGTCCGTTCATGGTTACCACAATGTCATCAGTGACACAGCAGAGAGGGACAGTTCACAGCAGTCACCTCACCTGAGGAGTTCCCTACTGGGGACCTCTACTCAGGTTAAGCCAGTTCTTTGGCTTCATCATAGAAAAGGATTTCAGGACAAGCCAGAAAGAGTGAAGCAAAGCTATTGGGTTTATTAAGTCGACACTTGAGAATGCCTGTGGGAACTCAGAGAGGGTGAGGCATTGCACAGTTTAGAACATACAAGGGAACAAAGCACTGGGAGCCAAAAAAGAGCCCACATAAGTTTTAATACTATAACATTTACTAATTTTCAGATTCCTATTTTATCCTATAAGTACCCTATCTCCTTTCTTGTCTATTTTTACTGGGAGTGCAATTGATGTTTTCATTTTTTTTTTAGTACATTTAGATATCTCTTTTTTTTAATTGGACATTTTTAATGTACACCTTAATGTGATTCATTCTGATATGCTTTTCATTGTGGCATTTACATATATATGCATGTTGATGTACACTATTCATATAGGTGCCCCCTTACCCTCTTGTATGCTTCCTCTCCCACCCTCCCCATCTAAGTATTCTCTATCACTTACTTGGTAATATTTTTCTATATGTGCTTGAGTTCCAGTTCTGTTTAAGATAGAAATTTTTCCTGTAGCAAACTTTGTTATTATCTTGTCAGAACAATCACATCCATTTTCTAGACCATTTATATTGACACCATTCTTAGCTTTTGTTTTGTTTTGTTTTGTTTTGATCCAACCTTTGAATAGGATGTTTCCTCCTTATAATTTTGATTCAACTTCCACATATGAGTGAGAACATGTGGTGTTTCTCTTTCTGAGCTTGGGTTCGTTCACTTAAAATAATTTTCTCTAATTCCATCCATTTTGCTGTGAATGACCTTATTTCATTTATCTTGATTGCTGAGTAGTATTCCATCGTGTATATGTGCCATAGCTTTTTAATCCATTCTTCTTGCTATCCATATCCTTGCTATCATGAAAAGTGCAGCATTGAACATGGAGATGCAGGTGTCTCAGTGGTATGATGACCCATCTTCTTTTGGGTTAATTCCCAGTAGTGTTATAGCTGGGTCATATGGTAGATCCATTTTCAGTTTTTTAAGATATCTCCATATTGATTTCCACAGTGGCTGGACCAATTTACAGCATTACATTTAATACAAGGAACCATCAATCAAGAATCAATAATGCTCCTCAATATTTATGCTCCAAACATAGGGGCACCTAGCTTTATTTCTTTTGTTTTTGAACTAATTATTATTTGTAGTGTTGGAAGTTTGGACCCAGGGCCTCACATATGTTAGGCAAGAGTTTTACCACTAAGTATCCCATCCCTTATTAATTTTTATGTATTTATTTATTCATTTTATTTTTGAGACAGGATCCCTCTACATTGTGTAGGCTATTTCTGGCCTTGAAGTTGCAATCCGCCTCCCTCATCCTCCTGAGTTTCTGTGATTATGTATGTAAGTAATCACCTGGTATGTTTTCAAATTACAGTTATTACTGCTGTCTAGTTTCTCTCCTATGAGTAAGAATGGGGATTGAGGCTCCAAAAAAAGGCTGCCCACTATGAAGACCTCCCATATGAAAATGGAAGGGAGAAGTATCTATTCCAATAGCTGTATAAATCATGACATAGAAATATAAGAAATAAGAAAAATCAAGGCAATGTGAATCCTCCAAATGTTGACAGCTCCTAAATAACTTAATCTTGAGATATTGGAATTGTTGAAATGATGGACAAACTATTTAAAAGTTTAATTTAAAAATGACCAATTACCTAAAATAAGATTCAAATAACTAGCTGAATGAAATAATGAAGTCAATTCAAGGCTTGCATGAGAAATTAAGCAAGTTGAGTGAGAAATTCAACAGAGGTTGAGATCCTAAAAAGCAATTGTAAATCTTGGAAATGAATCAATGAATCAAATTTTAAAAAAAGTGAAAAGGTACCCCAATAGACTAGATCAAGTAGAAGAAATCTTATCAGTGATTAAGAACATAGTTGAGAAATTATTACATTCAGACAGTCATAATGAAAAACAAAACAAAAAAAGCCCTGAGTGAAGTGGTGCATGCCTGTTATCCCAGCACTTATGAGATGGAGTCCAGCATGGGCTATATAATGAGACCCTGTCTGAAAAGGAAGAAATAAAAACAAACAAACAAAATAACCTAAAATTAAAAAAAAAAAAACAATGATGATGACTTTCATGAACTCTGTGGCATGATCAAGAGACAAAATCTACAAATCCACAGGGTAGAAAAAAAAAGCTGAGATACAAAGTGAAAGTATAGAAAACCTACTTGATGAAATTAGGCCAGAAGATATCCCAAATATAGAAAAAGATATAGAAATACATGTACTGGGGTTATTTAGAACTTCAAATATTTGTGATAAGAAAAGAACTTCTCCACATCATGTTATAGCTAAAATTACAAGAATATAGAAAAAAGAGGAGAAATATTGAACTTGAAAGAGAGAAGTACTACCTTACTTATAAGGACAGATTCATCAACATTACAATAGAACTCTAAGCAAAATCTCTGAAAGCAAAGAAAACATGAAATGTTATATTCTAATTCCAGGGAGTAAATAACTGCCAATCAGATTACTATATCCAGCAAAGTTATCCTTTAAAATAAATGGAGATATAAAGACTTTCCAAGATAAGCCCTCTAATTTCCTTTCTACCCCTCTTGTTGATCGCCTTCCTCCCCACAGAGTCCCCCTTCTTCTTGCATGTCTTTATGTGTGTATATATAAATGTTGTTGTTAGATGCCCTTGAGTTGGTGTCCTAGTTATAGTGACCTTATGTATAATAGGCAAAACACTGTTGCCAGTGCTTCTCTGCTATTCATAGTGTTTTCAATGGCTGATTGTTTTTGGGAGTGGGTTGCCAAGTCCTTGTCCCAAGCCTAAAGCACCTGGTGTTCCCAGGCAGTCTCTCATTCAAGTATTAACCAGGCCTGACACTGCTTAGCTTCTGAGTCCAGATGGGATTGGATGCCACAGTAGTATGGCTGCAGGATAGACAGACAGACAGACAGACAGACAGATAGATAGATGATAGATAGATTGATTGATTCTGGTTATGAAAGAAAATATGCAATGTTTGTCTTTCTTACCTCCCATTATTTATTATATCTTCCCCTCAATGTTTAGCTCCTAAATACTTATACTCCTAAATACATTTTAGTCCATAAAGCTTTTAAAATACAACAATTGAAATATTTTTAACTTATCACATTGTAATGGAATAAAGATAGAAATTAAAGCAAAAGAAAGTATAGAAAATACACAATCACATGTTTTGGATGGTCAGTGGGTCATTGACTAAATCAAGAGGAATTTTTAAAACTTCCTAGAATCAAATGAAAATGAAAACATCACTTACTTAATCTGTGGGATATAACAAATGTGATTCTAAGATTGAAGTTTATAATTAAGAATGCTTACATTGAAAAATCAGAGACATTTCAAAAATATATATATAATTATGTGCCTCAAACTCTCAGAAAAGCTAGAACACACCAAACCCAAAATTAGTTGAAGGAAAAAAAATAATAAAGATCAGAAATGAAATTAACAAACTGAAGACAAAAAGAGCAATACAAAGGATAAATAGACATCACTGAAATCCAGAGGATAATTAGGAAATATTCTGAATAATTATAGTTTAAGAAATTGGAAAATCTTGAAGAAATGGATAAAGTTTTAGACACATACAACCTACTAAAATTGAACCAAAAGAACACAGAATATCTAAAACAATGCATATGTGCATGAGATCAAAGCAATAATACACAGTCTCCCAACAAAGGAAACCATGCAAACAGATGGGTAACTGTCTAATTCTACCAGACCTTTAAAACATGTAAACCATCCTCAAACTATTTGATAAATAGAAAGAGAAAAACACTTGCAACTCATTCTGTAATACCAGTATCACCCTGATACAAAAACTGGATAATGATATAATAGAAAAAGAAAACTATAGGACAACTTTCTTACTGAAAAGTCCACCGTAATTCTCAATAAAGTCCTTGAAAGCCTAAATAAATCATTAAAAAGATCATACACCATGACCAAATTGGTTTCCCACAAACAGTGTAAGGATGGTCCATTAATGGAAAATCAATAAATATAATCTAGCACATAAATAGAATCAAGGACAAAAACAACATAATTATCTCAATAGATGCAGGTAAGGGCTTTGACAGAATTCAAAGTCCCTTCATGTTACAAAAAAAAAAAAAACAAAAAACCTGAAGATATCCAATGAATTGACACACTCCTGTAATCTCAGCAACTCAGGAGGTGCAGGCATCAGGATTGGAAATTCAAGGCCAGAGGCAGACTGGGTACTTTAGTGAGACCCAGTCTCAAGATAAGAAAATGAAAAGGGGGGTTGAAGGTGTATATCAGTGGTAGAGCACTTGCAAAGTATGTATGAGACCTTGGTTTCAGCCTATCAGTACCCTCCCCAAAAGAAAAAAAATCCCTGAAGAAACTGGGAATAGAAGGATCATACCTCAGCATAATCAAGGGTATATACAATAATCTGATAACTAATATTATCCTGAATGAGAAAAAACCAGAAAGTGTTTTCTATAAAATCAGAAATGAGACAAGGATGTCCAGTCTCACAACTCTTACTCAATGTAGTGCTTGAAATCTTAGATAGAAAAATAAGACAAAATAACAAACACATAAGTATAAAATGAAAAGGCCTAATTATTCCAGTTGAAGATGACAAGATCCTATATTTTAAGATGCCAAAGACATCACTACAATACTCTAAGATCTGACAAAGTAGCAGAATATATATATATATATATATATATATATATATATATATAGTATCTTATTTACATACTCACAAAGAACTCATTGAAAAAGAAGTAAAGAAAACAACCTCATTCACAAAAAATACTTCGGCATAAACTTAACTGTAGATGTTAAGGGCTGGGATTTAGTTCAGTTGGTAGAGCACTGCTCTGCAGTTTCTGGGGTCCCGGGTTCCATTCCCAGCACCTCAAAAATGGGAGAAGGATGTTGCAATCCACCCCCGAGGCAATCCCAAAACAATCAGCCATTAAAAACCCTATGAGTGTTGCTAGGAATCATACAGGTCTTGTCAGCACCTAACAACAACATGTTGTTAATATTGTTAATGACCTCTACAAAAAAAGCTACAAAGTACTGAAGAAAGAAATTGTAGAAGACACTAGAAGATGGAAAGATCTTCCAAGTTTATGAATCAGGAGAATTAATGTTGTAAAAATAGTTATGTTATCAAAAGATATATGCAGACATAATGTAATCCCCATCAAAACTGATCTGTAGCAAGACAGATATTCCCCTGGACAAACAATTGGTTTAAGGTACATATGATATCATTTGGTATCTGATATTTGGCTTCTGGGCACAAACAGGCTTAGGTGGCTCCAATCCTCTGGCCCTGTTGAAAATGGTACATCTGGACTGGCTCAACCTCTTGCCAATGGCCTCCCGCAGTAGATGCCTTACAGTGCTAGTATCTCCAACATCCTGGGGTCTCTATAGCTACTTAGACACCCTAAAACCTTAAAGCATCAGCCCTTCAGGGGTTTTCCTAAGAGCACTTGACCCTGGTACACATTCCCTGGGCTTGTGGGCTATCTTCTGGAAGCTTGGTGACAGGCTTCATAATCCCTTAACTCTTGCATTCTGCATGCCTGCAAAACTAGCACCACATAGATGTTGCCAAATTTTACAATTGACTTGGGAGGTAGTTTCATCCCTTAAAGCCACAGCTGCATTGGTGGCTTCTGCATCCCCATTCCAAGAAATTATTTCCCATGGGGAGCCTTTTTTGAGGGGTGCATCTGGGAGACAGCTTTTCAGATACTCCCTTTTCATACCCTGGCTTCTTAGATGGGAGGTGTCTTGCTGATTCCTTCTGTGCCCTGAGGAAATTTCTTTAGTCCCAGTGAAAGGTGGAGGCTTTCCTTTATTGCAGATTTTCTCATTAACAATTAAGACCTCCTGGCCTGAACCAGCCTTGTCTGCAGTAACCTTAGACAAACTGCAGTTATTTGGCTCTTTAACTACATATATATCGGATATTTTTCTTTACCTTTTGCTCCATATTTTCCTCATAAATCTGGCTAAAACAGTAAGCAACAATCATGCCACACTGCTTATACCTCAGTGCCCTAATGATATTGCTTCTGCCAAGTTAATTAGTCCATTTCTTTAAAATCAGCCTCATTCAAAACCTTTAGGACAAAGGCAAAACATACCTAAACTTTTTGCCAGAACCTAATATGATTGATCTCTAGTTCAGTGCCCAAGAGAGTCCTCATTTTCCTCTAAAACACTGTGAGCCATATGTGTATTTCTATCAGCAGTGACATTCTCATCTTACTCTTATCACAATTTCCCCTCAAGCTCTGGGTATATTCCCTAAAGAGTCAAAGTCAGCTTATTACTGAGATATCCATAAAACTATGTTTTTCACTGCAATAGTCACAGTAACCACATTATGGATTCAGCCTAATTGCCCATCCAGGGATAAATGGATACAGAAAATGTAGTACATATGCATGTGTCTGTCAGCTTGTTGTGCAATGGGCACTTGTGTGTTGCTGTGATGCTAAAAGCTATACCACTAGTATTTCAGATACTAGTAGGGCCACCCATGGTGGGAAGGTTCCAGCTAGAGGTTCCAGAGTAAGAAAGACTAGGAAGAAGGACCTGGCAACCCAGTCCCAAAATAACTAGCCATTGAAAGCCCTATGAATAGCAGAGAAGCATAGTCACATATAGTGCTGGAAAATGAGCTCCACATCCATAGGCTGGATGACATTCAAGAGAGGAGTAGAGAAGAGTTTCCTTCTCAAAATAGAGTTGACCTTAATGACGAGAATGGAGTAAAGGCCCTGGGGCCTCTATTTGCTTGCGTAGCATGACTCAAAATGGAAATAAACACAGTGGTTGGAACAATGGGCTCAAAACACAAAAAGGTTGTGTGGCATAGGGTACGGTAGTGTTTCCAACTGTTGTCCATAGGGTCACTATGAGTTAAACGTGACTCCGTGACAACTAACAAAGACAACAACAACAATAACAATGCATATTTGGACTTTATTCAGTCATAATAAAGAAGGAAATATTGTCAGGGAAATATATGGAACTGAAGATGATCATGTTAAGTGAAAATAAACCATTCCCACAAAGACAAAAGCACATGTTTTTCTGTTGTGTGTGGAATTTAGGGTGGAAAATAGAATATGAAAATAAAAGAGGGACTACTGGGGATTAAAAGGGGAAAAAAAAGGAAAGGGAGTATGTAAGGGAAGTTAACAGCACATAAGAAAGGCTGGTGGGTAGGTGAAAATGATCAAGATACATTCGATACATGTATGTAATTGCCATAAGGAAACACATTGCTTTGTATAACAAAATTATGCAAAAAACAGAGTGACAATTGTCAATTGTGTAAAATTATATTTCAAAAATGAAGGCAATATAAAAGCATTTCTGAATAAATAAAAACTCACAGAATTAGTTACTAGCCACTTTGTCTTTTATTTAGTAATTAGAAGTTATTTATGTTCAAAGCAAAGGACCCAACACAGTAATTCCAATCCACTCAAAGAGTATTCACAAAGGAAATTATGCAGATGATTACAAAAGACAATAAAATTACATATTTCTTCACTCTTATCAACAAGGTTAAAGTGAAATTGCATAAAACAATGTGTGTAATTGTATTGTCAAGCTCATAACACACAGAAATATGTTTGGCAACAATGGCAAGGAAGATTGTTAGGACAAAAATGCAGAGCAATAAGAAAATGACAACAGACAGCAATTCAACTCACAGGAACAAATGAAGAGAACCAAAAAGGGTAAATATAAAGTTAATATAACTGACACTATAATGTATATTTGCATCATTTTCTTCTCTCAGTATTTTTAAAAGATAAAATTCCATAAAGTTATTAGAACCTTCACACAAACCAGTTTGTTTTTGAAACACTGGGGTAATCCATCCTGAAACAGAAATCCTTTACATTATTGATCTCATGAAATACAACGAATAAGTTATATGCTCCCAAAATACAATATTCAGGCAATCATAGGAAAATAGTTATGGACATTTTCATAGTAACTAATACACTAGAGTATTGAAATACCATACAAATTGTTGTTACTGTTGTTACATGCCATCATGTCGATATCTGACTCATAGCGACCTTACATACAACAGGTAAACCACAATTGTCAGTGCTTCTCTGCTACTCTGCTACTCACAGGGTTTTCAATGGCTGATTGTTTTGGGGGTGTGGGTTCCTGGGTCCTTCTCCCAAGTCTATAGCACCTGGCAATCCCAGGTCGTCTTCCATCCAAGTACTAACCAGGCCAGAACCTGCTTAGCTTCTGAGATCTAACGGAATCGGACGTCACAGTGCTACAATTGCAGGCACAAGACAAATAGGTTATAGAAAATGTTTGAAACAACAGTCTCATGACCAAATTTATTAAAAATGCCCTGGAACTGGATATCACCTGAATACAACAACCATAATAATAATGATACAAATAATAAAATTTGTCACATCATATACAAAAAATTAAATAGACTTAAATGTAGAATTATAAAACTATAAAACTTCTAAACCAAACATAAGGGAAAGACCTCAGTGTCACGGGTTGTCTAGCATCCTTCAGACTCATAGTGAAGACGGTATTTCATTAAAGAAAAACATTAAAATGTATTTTATAAATATATTTTTCTTTTAAAGACATTGTTAAAAGTTGATCAAAAGTATTTGTAAAGCATATATGTGATATAAGTCTTCTGTCCAGATTACATAAAATGTTTTAAGACTCAGTAAGAAGAAAATAAACTAACTAAAATGAGCCAATAATTTTAAAGGACATTTTACATAAGACAAATGACTAAGAAGCCAATTAAACAATATTCAACAGTGGCATCCATTAGAGAAGGAAGTATATTATAACCCCATTATACAAATGCCTAGCAACTAGATAGACAAAAAGAGTACAGAAAAGACCAAGCAAGAGTGAAGATGTGCAAAACCTGGTACCCTCAGGAATACAAAATGGTACAGTTATTATGCAAAATGTTTTTTATTTCTTAAAAATTTTACCATAAGCTTATCATGCAACACAATCATTCTTCTCATGGGGCATATGATAGCATATGCCCATATAAATACATATATGTGAACATTTATAGAGCAATATGCATAACACTCAACCTTTCAAGACCCAAATATGCATCATCTTGAATAGGGTTCTAAATAGGGATTAAAGTAGTAAAACGAAATAGTAGTCAGCAATAAAAATGAGTATGCTAATAATACATGCCACAACATGTATGAAACTATAAACATCATCAAGTGAAAGAGACCACGTATGTATGAACATACAAGTACTTATTAGTAACGGCACATAGTATTTGACTCTGTCTTCTTTCACTCAACATAATGTTCTTTGCCTAAAGCCATAGTCCCCTGGTGTCTGCTCTTGTCATATCTTGAAAGCTAAGCAGGATGAGGCTGATTAGTCCTTGGATGGGAGATTGCCTAGGAAAACTGGGTGCTGTAGGTTTGAGAGAAGGACCTGGAAGCCCATTGCCAAAAACAATCAACCATGGAAAACCCTATAAATGGCAGAGAGCCACAGACAATAGTGTTAGACATGGCACAGTGCCGGGGAATGTTTCATTTTTTGCACATAGGGTAGCTATGGGTTGGACCCCACACAAGGACACCTACCACCATCACCACCACCACCACCACCAACAACAACAACAACATTCTTCAGTTATGTATACATTGCTGAAAATGACAAGATTCCAGTGTTTTAATATTATTTTGTACACATATTACATTTTCTCTATCCACAAATCCATTGGTAAATACCTGATTTTATTCTGTATCTTGGCCACTGTAAATATTAGTGCAATAAAGATGGAAAAATTCAAATATTTCTTTGGATATATATATGGTAGTGGCATTGCTAGATCATATGGTGATTCTATTTATCTTGAGATAAGGTCTCACTAAATTATGCAGGCTGCCTCTGGCCTCAAACACATTATCCTCCTGCCTCCATGTTCTAAGCTACTGAGATTACAGGTGTGCACTACCATGTCTGGCTATTTTTAGTTTTTTTAAGGAAACTAGTCTACACTGCCAATAACTAGCAAGAATTCCCTTTTCTCTACATTCACACCTATATTTGTTTTCTTTAGTCTTTTTGGTAATAGCCATTCTTACTTGAGAGTGGTCATATTGTTTTTTGATTTTCATTTTCCTGATATTTAATGACACTGGATATATTTTCATAAAATTTTTGCCAATTTGTATATCTTCTTTTGAGAAATGTCTGTTTGCATCATCTCCTTATCATTAATTGAATAATTTGTATTTCTTTTTCCTTTTGAGTTTTTTTCCTTTTTCTTCCTTGTGAGTTGTTTTAGTTGTTTATGTATCATGAATATTAATGCCTTATTGAAAAAAATGGTTTGCCAATATTTTCTCTTATCCAGAGGCTGTATATTTACTATTAATTATTTTCTTTGCTGTGTAGAAGGCTCTAAGCTTCACATAATCCAATTTGCCTATTTTCACTTTTTTTGCATGTACTTTTGGGGTTTATCAAATAAATCTTTGCACATCACAATGTCTCAAAATGTTTGCCTTGTTTTTTATTCTAGTAGTTTCATAATTTCAGGCTGAATTTATATTTATAATTGTTATAACTTCTTGATGAATTGATTCCTTTTTAATATATAACAACCATCTCTGTCTCTTTTCATAGCTTTGACTTAAAATCTATTTTATTTAATTTAAATATAATTCCTGCTTGATTTTGTGCACTGTGTGTAATATTTTTCTATTGCTTCACTTCAGTCTATGTGTATTTCTATTGGTGAAACAAGTTTCTTGTAGGCAGTGTAAAGTTGAGTCTTGTCATTTACTTAAATAAGTTTTATCCATTCATTCAGTCTTTATGATTAATTGGAGAAATGTTTTCATTGAACATTATTATTGGTAAGTGAGAGCATACTCCTGTCATCTTGCTAATTAATTTATGGTTATTCTGTATATATTTTGTTTATTACTTCCTTTCTTATTATTTACCTTGTTGTTTTATGTTTTGCTGGATAGTTATGTTTTGATTCCTTTCTTTCTCTTTTGTGTATCTGTTCTCCAGTGAGTTTTATACTTTTAAAACTTTCATGATGTCATGTATTGGCCTTTCATTTCCAAGTGTGGGACTCACTTGAGCATTTCTTGTAGGCCCGGTATTGTTGTCATTGTTAGGTGCCATAGTCTTGGGGCCGACTCAAAATGATCCTATGTATGTCAGAAACACTTGCCAACTTTCTACCAGGCACACAATCTTTTTTTAAATCTTTTTTTAAATCCATTGTTGCATCCAATGTGTCCGTCCATCTAGTTGAGGGCCTTCCTTTCATTGGTTGACCCACCACTCTCCCAAATATGATGTCCTTCTCCAGGGATTGGTCCCTCCTGACAACATGTCCAAAATATGGCAGACACAGGAGCAATCTAGTTATACTTCTTCCAAGGAGCACTCTGGTTGCATTTCTTCTAGGACGGATCTGTTGGTTCTTGTGATAGTCGATAGTGTATTCAGTATTTGTCTCCAGCACCATAATTTAAAAGCATCAATTCTTCTTCTGTCTCCCTTATTCAAAGTCCAGCTTTCATAACCATATAATGTGACTGAAAATACCATGGCATGAGTCAAGTGAATCTTCATCTTTAATAAAACATCTTTATATTTCAACACTTTAAAGGGATCTTTTGCAACACCTTTCCCAATGCAATGCACCTTTCGATTTCTTGACTCTGCTTCTGTGGGTGTTGATTGTAGAACCAAATAAAGTAAAATCTTGGACAACCTCAATTTAGTTCCTGTGTGTTCCATCTGGTGAAGTCCATTTGTATAGTCGCTGTTTATGTTGGTAAAAACAACAACAACAACAACAAAAACATATTTGTTATGAAAATGTCATTGGTCTGACAAAATTCTTCTTTTTTCCCAAATTTTGCACTCCAGTTACCAGTAATTATCAGTATATCCTGATTTGCATGTTCAATCAATTTCAGATTGCAGAGCTGGTAAAAAGTCTTCCCTATCTTCATTTGTAGCCTTAGTGAATATTGAAAATCTTATGAATTGTAGAGAGACACTGTCAGATATAGTGCCAGAAAATGAACCTCCCAGATTGGAAGGCACTCAAAAGACAACTGAGGAAGGGTTGCCTCTTCAAAGTAGAGTCTATCTTAATGACGGAAATGGAATAAAGCCCCAGGGACCTCCATCTGCTGTTACGTTATCACTCAAAATGAGAAGACAGAACTTGTAAAATCCATTAATAATTGGAACAGGGAATGGACATAGTATGAATCTAGGGGAATTAGAAATCATCAAAAGGGAAGTGGAGCGCATAAACATTGACATTCTAAGCATCAGTGAGCTAAAATGGACTGGCATGGGTCATTTAGAATCAGATAATCATATGGTCTACTATGCCAGGAATGACAGATTAAAGAGAAATGTGGTCGCGTTCATCATCAAAAAAAAAAAAAAAAAAAAAAACCTCAAGATCTGTCCTGAAGTACAGTGCTGTCAATGATAGAATAATATCCATATTACTACAAGGAAGGTCAGTTAATATGTAATTATTTAAGAAAGTCATAAAAATGACTTTTGCTTATTTCACCTATTTTAATATCATTTTCTTATAAAGGAAATTTAAAATAATGTAAAAAATTATGAAAAATTAAGCATAAGGCTGAACAAATTAAAACCAAATGAATTATTTAATGTGTGAGATCATTATATTAGTTTAAAAATCAGCATATTTGCATATAAAGATGTATAAAGCTATGCATGTTCTATACTTGCTGTTTTTGTTGTTAGGTGCTATTGATTTGGGTCTAACTCATAGTGACCCTATGTACAACATAATGAGCACTTTCTGACGCTGTGCCATACCCAGCACTATGTCAATGCTTCTCTGCTACTCATAGGATTTTCAGGAATGGGCCACTGTGTTCTGCTCTCATTTTTGTGGTGCTGGGGATTGAATCGAGTGCCTTGGAGCATGCAGAGGAACACTCTATGAATTGAGATAAACTCTAGCCCCATGTACCATATAATTGTGGTAAATAGTTTGTTGTTGTTGTTGTTGTTGTTAGGTGCCATCGAGTCGGTATCCAACTCATAGCGACCCTCATAGGGTTTTCAATGGCTGACTGTTTTGGGATTGCCTTGGGAGTGGATTGCCAGGCCCTTCTCCCATTTTTGCGGTGCTGGGAATTGAACTCGGGACCTCAGAGACTGCAGTGCAGCGCTCTACCAACTGAGCTAAATCCCAGCCCGTAAACAGTTTATTTACCATGAACTTGACAATTATTATGTATTAATTACTGTGGTCTTTATTTGCACTAATGCTGAAAATTCTAACAGATTCTTAAGAAGATAATTATAACCATTAAGTAGCATATTAGAAGTAAGTTATAAAAATATGGATCATTTATTTAAGATCAAATAGTATACCAAAATGAAATCAAATGTCTTTGGCTTTACAGCATGTATGTGTAAACATTATGCATAAACTGAAAAAAGAATAGGAAGAAAGGAAAGTAGAAAAAGTAGGAGAAAATAAGGAAGGAAGAAAGGAAGGAAGGTAGGAAGGAAGGAAAAAAAGGAAGGCAGGAAGGAAAGAGGGAAGGAAAGAAAGGAAAGAAAGAGGGAAGGAAAGAAAGGAAGAAGGAGGGAACAAGTGAGAGGAAAGAACTAATAAGTTTAGGTAGGTTGAATTCAATGTCTGTCATATAAGATCAGCCTTTTCTTTTTTATCTAAAAGAGATCATCTCTAGACAGAAGGCTTTTAACCTTTATGTGTGTTTAAGTAGTTTGCTCTTCAATTTTAATTGACTTACTGCTGTATTTTTATCAGTTAATTTATTGCTTCTACAATTTGCCCTCTGCCTCTTTGTATTTCATTTAAATCCATTGCAGTTGTCCATGTCAACTTCTATAAATTAATTTACCTTTATTAAATAATGGCAATTAGAAGTTAACCATGGTAAAACTTCATAGAAATTATGGGATACAATTAGAAGTAACATTTCACTTAAATTAGCACTAAAATGAAATCAGTCTTAGTAAGTGATTACAGGTGAAATATTTGTGTGTTTTGTCATAATTCAGATAGTCTTAGCAAGTGAGGGCTATTGATACAGTGAATATAGGTAATACTTACCCTAGAAGTTTTAGACATTATGTGACCCAGAAGCTACTGCTGCCAAAGTTACCAAATGGAATTTTTGTTTAGTGAAACACAATATTGAATCCTATATAAGCACAAAGTAATTTTTCACAAGGATCATATATACATGCATATATATACATATATATATGTATATATATGCACTAACAAATACAAAAGGACATAAAATCAGAGCGAACTGGATTAAGACATAGTCATGAACAGTCTGTTTTATAAAAGATATTAGTAAGTAAAGATGTATTTCCATTGAAGCTATTGATAAACATCTAAATTTTATTTTATTTTTTTTGTATAGTCATCAGAAACAGCAGGGACATGGTAATTAGACCCCTCAAACAAGATGAACAAATCAGATGGCAAGGTTGTTGGGTGAAGAGCTATGCTGTTTTTTTTTTTTTTAG
>VMDO01014433.1:0-32367 GCA_007922755.1 Pedetes capensis | reverse complement strand
ATTCTATATCCTCAATATTTTGTTATATTTAAGCATATAAGTAATCAGAATATACTACATTTCATCAATTTTAAAAAATACTCTTGTCCCTAAATTTTAGCATCTCTGAAATTAGGGTGTTTCTTGTCATTTAAGGTACCAAAATAATAAGCAAATTGATTTCTTTTTCCCTTTTTCTTAGTGATTCTTTTAGAGTAGAAAGAGAAAAGGGTAGAAACAAAAATAACTGTAAAGGAGACAATTTGAATAATATAGGTGATGTTTGTTGTTACATGTCATCTAGTCAGGTCTGACACATAGTGACCCTACTTATAACACACAATGAAACTCCCCAACACTATGCCATGCTCAGGATATTGCTTCTTCATGTTTGAGCTCATTGTTGCAGCTAATGTGTGTGTTCTCATTTTGAGTTGTGCCATGTCAGCAAAAGGAGGTCCCAGGGGCTCAACTCCACTCCAGTCATTAAGATCAATCCTACTTTGAGGAGACAACTCTTCCCCAGTTATTTCCCGAATACTTTCTAGACTGAAGGTGCTTACTTCCTGGCACTCTGACAGTGCTTCTCTACTATTCACAGAGTTTTCAACGGCTAATTGTTTGGGGGGCATGCTGGGGTTTACCTTAGTTGGTAGATTTCTGCTCCATAGTTCCTGAGGACCCAGGTTTGATCCCCATCACTGTAAAAATGGAAGAAGGATGTGGCAGTCCACTCCCAAACAATCCTCAAAAAATGAGCCATTGCAAACACTATGAGGGTTACTAAGAGTCAGACTCTACTGGAGGGCACTTAAAAATGAACAACAAAAACAGCAGTTATTTTGGGGGTGGGCTGACAGGTCCTTTTCACAAGTCTCTCAGTGTGGAAGCTCAGCTGAAACCTGTCCTGTGTGGGTGGCCCTGCTAGTATCGGAGATATGGGTGGCATAGCTTTCAGGATCATTGTTGTTGCTGTTAGGTACCCTGAGTGGGTCTCTGGCTCATAGCGGCCCTATATACAACAGGCGAAACACTATTGTCAGTACTACTGTGCTGTTCATAGGGTTTGCAATGGCTGATTGATTTTTGGGAGTGGGCTGCCAGATCCTTCTCCCAAGCCTACAGCACTTGTTGTTCCCAGGTGGTCTCCCATCCAAGGACTAACCAGGCCCGACCCTGCTTAGCTTCCGAGATCTGACGGAATCTGATGCCACGGGGCTGCAGACTTTCAGCATTGTACCACAGGAAAGCCCTCACAACACAAGCTGGCAGACATGTAGAAGAATCCAGGTGATAGATCACTATAATTTGAATTATAGTAACAGTTGGTTATAATTGATACTTATTATTCACAGCTTTTGTGTTTTTGAATTGGCCTACTAACTGAAATTTTTTTGTAGTTGTTAAGTCAATAATTGTGTGACACTAACTTGGATATTTATGAATAAGCATAGAACTGGAAAACAATTGAGTTGCCCAACCAGTGTGTTCCCAGGTAAGGTCAAAGAAAGTGACATTGTTTTCTTGTTCCAAGTGTCATACTGTAAACAAGTCTCCCTTTCAGAGTCAATTTGGTGCTAGGAACTTTCACATTTTCCTGCATTTCTTGTTTCAAATTACTACCAAGTATAGTGCTCAAGTGTCTTCTAATGCTGCCAAGTGAAAGAAGACTATGGTGTGCCTTATGGAGAAAAGATCTGTTAGATGTGCATTTTTGAGGCATGAGTTACAACGTTGTTGGCTCTGAGTTCAATGTTAATGAATCAAAAAAATATGAGATATATATATATATATAGATAGATAGATAGATAGATATAGATATAGATATAGATATGTTGTTGTTGTTGTTGTTGTTGTTAGGGGCAATTGAGTCATTTCCAATTCATAGGGGCCTTCATAGGCTTTTCAATAGATGATTGCTTTGGGGTTGGCTTGGAAGAGGATTGTCACGTTCTTCTCCCATTTTGTTGTGCTGGGAATCGAACCCAGGACCTCAGAGACTGCAGAGTGGCACTCTACCAACTGAGCTAAATCCCAGCTGTGTGTGTGTGTGTGTGCACATACATATATATATATATATAGAGAGAGAGAGAGAGAGAAAGAGAGAGAGAGAGAGAGAGAGAGAATGGATATATAGTATGTATATATACTATTTTATATATATATATATATATATATATATATATATATATATATATATATGATACCATTGAACAGAAACAAGCATAAATAAAAGAAGATTAAAAATATTAAATTAAATTAAAACATTATGACCAGAACCTTACAGAAACTTAATTATGCATTACCTAAGAAATATTTTGGTCTGCAGCCATAGCTTCCTCATATCTTATCCTGCATAATCTCAGAAGCTAAGCAGGGTCATCCTGGTTAGTCCTTGGCTGAGAAACCTGCTGTAGGCTAGGGAGAAGGACCTGGCAATTCAATCCCAAAACCATCCACCATTGAAAACCCTATGAATAGCAGAGAAGCACTGACAATAGTGCTGGGCATGGCAGTGTTGGAGAGTGTTTAATTCTGTTACACCTAGGGTTACTATGAGTCGGACCCAACTTCAAGGCACCTAACAATAAGATGTATTTATTCAGTACTCACTAATTCAATCGTTTTGGAGACTTTATGGAACATAGCATGTGAATAAGAGGAATTAGCTCTATCTTCACTTCCTGTGGAGCATGAGAAAGAATGAGAAGAAATGACTCCACATATTTTTTTGTAATAAACTGAGGTGAAAGAGCTGCCATCCATTTTTATGAAAAATGATGTGGATAAAGCTGGTTGAAGCTGGGGATGAAGAACAAGAGTTTAGTTTCAGTCATATTGAATTAGAGATATTTACAATGTGGCCTATAAGTGATGATTATAATAAATTTACATTCACAAATAGGGAGCTAGAGGGGGCTAGAGAGTACTTGGCTGAAGTTATGAACTGTACATTCATTATCATACAGGACTAACTATAAACATTGAATCTGGATAAAATAATGAAAGAAATGGTTAAGATTTGTTCTAAAAGAAAAAAGCCAAAAACTGAGTTTGGAGAACTGGCAACATTAACTGATATTTTTAACATTATTCAGAGTAAAGAGAAGCAAAAGTAAACATATAAAAAGAATTAGTTCAGTGGTTGAAGTGCATGTTATTCCCTGTTTTGTTTGTTGTTAGGCATAGTGGCAGTGGTCCTGCGGTCCGGCACCTCCAACAGTAGCATGATGTTTCTGCTGAGATCTGGGAGTAAAATAGCGTAATGTTTCAGTAAATTGGATGCTGTGCCACCAACATGTGTTCCGGGATGGTTTTCTTTTGTTCAGAATGCTTTGAATTTAAAAATATACTTTCTTTGGAAAGAAGAGAGAGTATACTATTAATTAACTATATAATTTGTTAGCCATCATTTGATTCAATTTGGAGTCACTGAAATTTTTCTATGATTTCAAATGAAAATAATGGTTTTTGCTTATTTTTTCTTTTTGTGCAGTATTGGAGATTGAACCTGGGGGCAAATACATATCAGACAAATGCCTCACCACCGAGATGCATCTTTAGCCTCCTTTTTCATTTTTGAAGATATGTTGTTGTTGTTGTTAGGTGCCGTCGAGTCAGTATCTGACTCATAGCGACCCTCTGTACAACAGGGGAAACACTATCGCCAGTGCTTCTCTGCTGTTCATAGGGTTTTCAATGGCAGATTGATTTTTGGGAGGGGGTTGCCAGGTCCTTCTCCCAAGCCTACAGCTTCTGGTGTTCCCAGGTGGTCTCCCATCCAGGTACTAACCAGGCCCGACCCTGCTTAGCTTCCGAGATCTGAGGGGATCAGATGACACAGGGCTACAGCTGCAGGCTTTGAAGATATAGTCTCACTAAATTGCACCGGCTGCCTCTGGCATTGAACTCAGAATCCTCCTGCTTCAGCCTCACCCATGGTTTGGATTACAAGTGTGCACCACACCATTCAGTGATATTTGCTTTTAATAAATAATGTTTACTTCATTGTGACAATTTCTTATATTAAGCAATGATAAAAAGTCTAATATAGAAAAGATTCCCCCAAGAGGAAGCTAAAAGAAAATGTTAAATAAGTTCATCAAAAGACAATCATTTTTAAAGAACTGGGATCAAACAATTTCTCTGACAGTGAACAATATGATAATTTTAACCTAAATAAATAAAAATATCAGCCAGGCATAGTGGCACTGGCTTCTAATCACAGTATTCAGTAGCCGGCAGCAGGAGAATTGAGAGTTTACACCTAGCCTTGGTTATATAGTGGGATCTTGCCTCAAAAATAAATAAATAAATAAATAAATAAATTAATTAATTAATTAATTAAACAGGATGTGTTGGCACTGCAGGCTTATAGTACCAGTGACTCAGGAGGCTGAGCCAGGAGGATTGCAAGTTTAAGGCCAGAGGCAGCCAGTGTAAATCAGTAAGACCCTGACTCAAAATGAAAAATAAAAAATGGACTGACGGTGCAGCCCAATGGTTGAGCACTTGCAAAGAATGTTCAAAGCTCTTGGATCAACCCTTAATTATTGTAAATAAATAAATGAAAAACTACCAATAAAAATACAATTGATTGTATTAACTATGCAAATATTGGGTAAAATGATAAAAATTTTATATTAAAATTAGTCATCTTATTGTAATTTGTAGTAAACTAAATAGACGGAAAGCCTGCAGCTGTAGCCCTGCGGCATCCTATCCCGTCAGATCTCGGAAGCTAAGCAGGGTCGGGCCTGGTTAGTACCTGGATGGGAGACCACCTGGGAACACCAGAAGCTGTAGGCTTGGGAGAAGGACCTGGCAACCCCCTCCCAAAAATCAATCTGCCATTGAAAACCCTATGAACAGCAGAGAAGCACTGGCGATAGTGTTTCCCCTGTTGTACAGAGGGTCGCTATGAGTCGGATATATGCCATCCCGTCAGTATCCTATGCATAGTGACTCTAAGTACAACAGGAGAAGCAGTGTCCTTACTGCTTCTCTGTTATTCATAGGATTTTCAATGGCTGATAGTTTTTTGGGAGTGGGTTGTCAGGTCCTACTCCCCAGCCTACAGCACCTGGGTTTTCCCAGGCGGTCTCCCATCCAGGTACTAACCAGACCCAAACCTGCTTAGCTTCTGAGATCTGACAGGATCAGATGTGACAGTGGTACGGCTCCAGACTTCATAATTAATATAGGTATTCAAAACTAAATAAAAATAAATCATATTAGTTTTTTGATATCTCACTATTTAATTTGCTAAATATTTTGTGTTCTTCAGATTTGATAGTGCTATATTAGTCAAACTGACACACTTATTTAGAAAGACACATATAATTTTGTACACTGAGATTTGCACATTATGTGCACATTTAATAAGACTTATTGGTGTTTATAAAAGTTTCCATATCAAATTGGTTACCATGGGATTATTAAATAACAATTCAGATAGCAAAACAGATTCTAAGTTATACTTAAAGATAGTAAATGGGCTATTCTTCTAATTCTTTTTTTTTCTTTTTTCCGGTACTGGGGGTTGAACCCAGGGCTTCGCACTTGCATGCTTTTCAAGTGCTGGACCACTGAGCTGCACCCCCAGCCCATTTTTTGTTTACTTTTTTGAGACAGGGTCTCACCAAATTATGCAGACTGCCTCTGGTCTCGAACTTGCAATCCTCCTGCCTCCACCTCCTGAGCCACTGGGATTACAGGCGTGCACCACCACGCCCGGCTCTCTTCTAATTCTTTAAGCTGTGTTTACTCGAGTGGGAGTAGGACTTTTTTCCTGCATTGTCTACTTTAAGACGTTGGCCTTGACAACAAAGGCTTTGTCAGTTTTATGGCTTCTCTTGAATTTATTCAGAGAGCAAAGAAACAATGATACCACTAATATTATGTAGGGGAATTCCCTAGGACCGTGGGGAAAACAAGGATTGGAGTTGTATTGAATTTGTTTAAAGAAAAGTGAGAGAATAGACAGTTCTTCTGAATTTGAATGTTTTTGAGTTATGGCATTTGCTCATTGTGTCATCCTTTTCATATTAAATTATCTCATATGTATTTTGTCAAGGGATATATTTCCACTCAAAAGTCTGTGTTTCCAAGTCTCAACATCATTGTTTTGTTTTGTTTTTTTAAACTCTGGTATCATAAATAAAAAGTAGGCTTTTTATTATCTATTCTCATGTCACAAGCCCTACTTCACTCCACCCTAATTTTGCAATGACATGCTATTTTCAAATATTAAAGACTTGACTTTGTTTTCTAAGACACCCGATGCTGTACCAGATTGCAGAAATTATGTTAAAATCTCACACAACATCTGGAAATAGCAAAATATAAACACAGTTCACTGTCTAAATAAGGTTGAACTGTGGGAGTACTTTCAAACTTGAAATCATTCATACTATTTTTCCTTCCTTCCCTCCTTTCTCTTTATTTTCTCCTTTTCTTTCCTTCCTTCCTTCCTTCCTCTTTCATGTGAAGAATTTTCATGTAGCCTTCACTGACCAGGAACTGATGATCCCTCTGCCTTAAGTCTCCTGAATGGCTGGGTTTATAGGCATGTGCTGCCAAGCCCAGGTTTATTTTTCTTTCCCCTGGGCACTGCATCATTCACCTCTGAAGGAATAAGATGGAAAAAATTGACATGGGAGAGGTGTATATATTGGAAAATATATATTTTTTGGTGATTTCCAACATAGTTACATTAGTAATTTAAAAAGATGATTCTTGAAAACAAAGTATTAAAAAATAAATAATAACATTTTATTTCCTGCATCAACATTACTGAGGGAAGCATCATGAGGTACAAACACTACCACTGACTAAGTAAATGAATACAGCTAAAATGCCACAGTACAAGCCAGTTATCTACCTTAGAAGTCTTTGTTGTTGTTGGGTGCCATTGAATGGGATCTGACCCATAGCAACCCAAATTAGAGCAGAACAAAACACTACCCAACATTGTACCGTGCATATAGTCTTTTTGTGTTTGAGCCCATTGTTGCAGCTATTATGTTTCTTCTCATTTTGAGTTATGACACATCAGCAAAAGGAAGTCCCAAGGGCTTTACTCCATTCCCACCATTAAGGTTGACTCTACTTTGAGGAGGCACCTCTTCCCTAGTTGTTTCTTGAATCCCTTCAAGTCTGAGGGGTTCATTCTGTAGTATTTCATTTGACAGTGCTTCTTTGCTATTCATAGAGTTTCCAATGGCTAATTGTTTTGGAAGTGGGCTGTTGGGTCCTTCTACCTAGTCTTTCTTGGTCTGAAAGCTCAGCTGAAACCTGTCCACTGCAGGTGGCCCTGCTGGTATCTGAGATAAGGGTGGCATAGCTTTCAGCATTACAGCAACACGCAAGCCCCCACAGCATGACAAGATGACAGACATGTGGGGGTTAGAGGTCTTAGCTATAATTAATTAGGTTTTGCTAACTTGTAAAGATGACAGTAAAAATAGGAAAAATATATCATTTAAGGAAGGTTTCATGGGAATTGGTTTTCCAAAGATGGCAAAGCAATGAAAGATTCAGGATTATGGTTTGCAATTACATCACCTATTTCAATTTTCCTTGAGTCTTTTTGACTACACATTATAGTGCATTTTATTGTGTTAGGCTTGAGCTTGAAAATAATACCTCTTTTGTAGGATGATTTGGTGAAGAATATCCTGAATGATTTCTTGATGCAGCAGTTATAATTGTTTAAGGAATATAAGTAAGACTAGAAGAAGTATCCATGTCGCAGTTCACATTAAATTGTGCATTGCCCATATAGGTATTGGAAGATAACTATGGGGGAAAATGTAGATATGATTTCTGCTATATTTGCAGTTATTGATTTACGACATCAGTATTGAATGGGAATGTTGAAATTGGGTGAGATGCTCAAAGGGCAGCCCATTTTCTTGTTTAGCCCTTACTTAATGCTATCCCCACAGCTTCCCATAGTGTGCTAAAAGTTCAAATACTTTTTCAGTTACTAGTGACTGGTAGCTCTCTCTTTTTAACCTCTTTTATCAAGCAACCTTCAGTCATCTCTCAAACATGAATCTGAAGTTCCTTTTAATTCTCAAGTCATTTTTCTTCCCATCTGGAAAAAAATTTTCTCTGAATTCCTGTTAGCAAACACACAAGTAGTATCTCTCCAAGAACCTTTCTGATCATAAATTCCTCCCAAACTGATCAGTGCAGCCGTATAAGTGGCATGTCAGTCTGAAATATGCCACCATGTGTGTGTGGTTTCAGATGAGAAGTTGTGCTGCTAGACTAAAAATGGAAAAGGAAAATAATTCTCACATACTATTATACCCTTTTTCATATACATATTTACATTGTATGGTAATTATTTCTGCCTCCTTAGCATTCATTCTCTTCTTTTAGGATTACCAAATGTACTTTAGAGAAATACATAGATGAAGCAAGACAGGAAAGATCTTCCCTACTCCCATTCCACCTGATTAAGATAGCACAGTGGGTAGTAGTGGGAATGGAGCCCAGACAGAGCCAACCAATGCAATTTTCAACACCTGGCCACACCTACTGGTTCTGTGATAAGCCTTTGATCTAAGGTGTTTTAAATAATACTAACAGTTGGACTTGTATTGGCACCAAATGGAAGATATGCTTTTTTTCTTCCTCTCTATAATTTTAGGGTAAGGTGATGAAGACATATTATTCAGCATGTCTGGCTAAGAATAAATCCATTTAAAAGTAGATAGTAGATTACAGAGATAAAAGCAGAGAAAGACTGAGATCCAGTTACATTAATTAAGATTGTGGGTTTAAATTCCACCTGAAGCTAATTCTATGCCTGTGTTCTTCAGTATTGTGAACAAACTAAGTTTATTTGTTAGGCCACTTTTCATGAATTTTCTTATCCCCTGCTATGGAAACTACCCTAAGTGATATGATGATTTATCCTATATTAGTTGTGAAATGGGACTGAGGATTAGCTCAGTCAATTGATTGCTGCTCTGTACTCTCTGAGGAACTGTGTTCAATACCTAGCATAGCAAAAATGGGAGAAGGATGTGGCAGCCCACTCCTGCAATAATACTGAAACAATCAGCCATTGAAAACCTTATGAATAAGTATGTAGGGTGGCTATGAGTCAGACCCTAGTAGACAGAAACTGATAACAGCAGAGTTGTGAAACAGAAAATAAAAGACCAAGGCTCAACTTACAGAATGTTTAGTTAGTGTCTCAGAATTCATGACGATATTACAGGAGTCTTTGTGAGACCCAACTCCATCAACATCCTGTCCTTTCCACTAAAATCCACTGTGGCTTTTAATACTCACAACTTAAATTTTATCACAGGATATATCAGGCAGCACTTTATGAGACAGATAAAATGCAGTTGTAATCATCATTTTGTAAAGTGCAACTTAGTAAAACTCAATTCAAGCATTTAGTGAATCTAGGCTTCAGTTATATATATAAACAAACAGTTAATAATAACTCAGTACACAAAGTTTGAACTTTAAGAAATTGCAAGCAGGAATGGTGATAACTCTCCATTTTTTGTGTTCTGTGTATGAAAGAGATCTCAGCAAAATTATAAAGAGCAAATGTTTTGGATTCCCTCAGAGATAAAAAAAATATTTCATACTCTACTCTGACTTATATAAAAATAGTGTCCTTACATGTATTTTTCTAATAAGCAAGTTTATAAGGCACCAAATTTTGAAAATTGTTATGTCCTGTGTAACTAACCTTCAATCACAGAATGTTTTTATTAATGAGATGATGCTATAGTGGCATTTAATTTGGCATCCCTGACTGTGCAATAGTATGTATCTTTGGGATTCTTTGATTATATGGAATTAGAAAGTCTACCTTCTCTATATAAGCAGGAAACAAAAATATTGTGTGTATGTAAATTATAGTTATGTATGTGTATATGGGGCTGGGATTTGGCTCAGTGGGTAGAGCGCTGCGCTGCAGTCTCTGAGGTCCCGAGTTCAATTCCCAGCACCACAAAAATGGGAGAAGGGCCTGGCAATCCACTCCCAAGGCAATCCTGAAACATTCAGCCATTGAAAACCCTATGAGGGTCGCTATGAGTTGGATACCTACTCGACGGCACCTAACAACAACAACAACAATAATGTGTATATGTGTATTTATGTATGTAAAGCCATAGTATTGACAAAACTACATCTAGCAACCTTAAACTACATTATGTGCATATAAAAATGCAATATTAATTGAAGCTATAAAGGAGATCCAGTGCATAGATGTACACTGAGTCATTTTTCTTTAAATTTAGCGGATTACTCTAGTGTGAGCTAGAAACGACACGAGTTTGTTCCTTTCTCCACGCCTATGAGCACGTCAGATTCTGAATGTTGATCATATTTTCCAGGCCAATGAGTTCTAATATGATCTTGGAAAAGCAGCAATCAAGGGCAACGTCTTCAATATTCACAGAAGGTATAGAATAACTATGTAATTTAATTTTTTCATCTACTGATAAAAATCTGTTATATTCTCTTAAATGTTGATGTTAAAATTTTTTATTTATGAGACAAACATGCAAGAGTGTAAATTGAAAATAAGCAAATTGTCATTTGGAACTCTTTTGTTACTTTATGACCTTTTGAAAAGTCTACTTATATTTGTATGGCGTGGAAGATGAAGAGAGAGTAATCCACCAGACTTAAGTGTGTAGCCAAATATCTTTGATTCCATTCTTCTTGGGTGCAAGGAGGAGGGAGGACATTAATGGGCATCAGCAGCAATGGATCACAAGGGTGGGCATTTATCGGTAGTCGGGGAATGAGGCAGGGTTTGATGGATGGGTCGAGAGATCTATTGTTAGCAGAAGTATTGGTACTGGTGTTTTCTATCACTAGAGGAGTCCTCTCAGGTCTTGCAGTCTTGCGCCTTCTTGGTGAACTTTCTTTACCTTGTTTTTCCACTGATGGGGGCTGAATTGTCTAGAGGTGGCATCTGTGGGGCACAAGCTGTGCCTAACTGCAGAAAGAACTCAGTGACAAACATTAACCCTTGACAAAATATGCTAGCCCTAGACTTAACTTATGTAGGCACTCCTGTCATTTCAAAGCCTAACAATATTCAAATTTTTAAAGTTTGAAATCACAGCTTCCATAAAAGAGTTCCACTTCCCCTTATCCCTCTTTTATTCCACCTGCACCATGACGCCATAGTTTGTAAGACCTCTGTGGAAGGTTTATGTGTAAGCAGAGAAGGAATCTTAAAATAAGGCAAATTCTTATTCAGTGAGGAAAGTAACAAGAGAGAATATAATTAAATGAATTTGCACAAATATAATGACTATCACTTCTGTGTTATAAAAACTTTTTTTATTATTTTATTTTATTTTCAGGGGCACTATGGAGCTGAACTCAGTGTCTCAGGCATACTTTGAAAACTCTCTACCATTGAGCTGCACTCCCATTGTCTTTTTAATTTTTAATTTTTTATCTTGAGACAATATCAGTAAGTCACACACATTATCTCTGGTCTTGAACTTGCAGTCCTCCTCCCTCTGCCACCAGGCATGTATCACAGTGCCCTACTTAAAAGCTCTTTACATTTTGTTTTCATCTAAGACTTCGCACAAAGTGATTCTTTCTGGAAAAGAAGTAAAATTTAAAAAAAAATCTCATGTAGTCATGGAATTACAACAAACACCAATAAAATAAAGATGCTATTTGTTGCTGTCCTTAGGTACCTTCAATTCGGGTCAGACTCATAGCCACCCTATGTACAACAGAATGAAACACTATCTGACACTCTGTCATGCTCAGCACTATGTTAATGATTCTCTGCTATTCATAGGACTTCCAATGGCTGATTTTTTTCAGGAGTGAGCTACCAGATCTTCTCCCAAACTTGCAACACTCTATTCACAAGTGGTCTCTTATCCAATGACTAACCAGGCTTGACCCTGCTTAGCTTCTGAGATCTGGTGACATTGGATGCCAGAGTGGTAGAGCTGTAAAAGACACCATTACCATCCTAAAAACACAACATGTTAGAAAGAAGGCACTTTTGGAAAAATCAATTTATAAAGATTCAGTTACTAAACCTAGTATGTGGAAAACCCTAAACTCTCTATCTTCTAGTAAAACATTCCTTAATTTAGGAGCAATATGTCAATAAAGTGCTGCTGATATAAGTTGTTGTTGTTGTTGTCCTTGATATCAGGTACTGCTGAGTTGATTCCAACTCATATCAACCAAAGTACAACAGAATGAAACACTCCCAGCACTGTGCCACACCTGGCCCTAAGTCTGTTCTTCTCTGCTGTTCATAGGCTTTTCAATGGCAATTAAGAAATAAAGTGAATTAGTGACTGCACTTGGGACCCCTGGGGCTTAAAAGGAACATTTTTGTCGAATAGCAACTAATCTCTCATACCCATTAAAATGGATTTATATCATCTCATTGTAGAAAACAATATGGTTCTCAATATTACCCTTCCTGAATATCCACCTGAGTTTCCTACCCACACAACGGCTAATCCAAACAACAAATAAATGTGGGCTCATAAGGAGTTCAGTTCAACCCTTTGGAGTAAAATTTTGGTAGCTTGATAATATTGTAACTTAAAAGAAAGAAAACAAAATATTCATGCTATTTTTATGTGTAGAAAACCGATGGGTCACAGGAAGTCCAGAGAAGGAAAGTAAACACAGCCCTCTAAACTAGAGAAAGTGAGCCACCGGCTCCAATGTCCAAATTTTCTAAGTTTACTCGAATGTATTTCTTCCAAACCACAGTCTCTGCTCTCCCCACTTCCTTGCATGGCCTAGTTCATTTTCGTTTCTTATTCCTTTGCCCCTCGGAACATGAACTAGACAGTTACTATTCCCGGTGGCCCTGGTACTGTTCTGAAAGGTCAGAACTCTGCCTTGCTCTATGTCATTGCTCTAGTTTCTTACAGTCCCAACAGCCAAATATTTTACACAAGATCCCACTGGAGTACCTTTTGGGAATACTCATGCACAGTGAGGTGATTCCTTGGGCTTGGCTTCATAAAATATTTTTATGTGCATTTCCTGGTATAAACACACAGATCTATTCCATATGACATTGAGCTATTTCAGATACAATGGACGCAAATTTATATTATTTGTAATTGACTTTCCCATTCTTTCCAAAATTTGGACAAAATTGTTAGTATATAGATCCTTGGCTTTTCAGACTGTGAAATCATTAATGGAATGCTTACGATTGGACATGTCCAATCATAAGGTAATTAAGGACATCAACCTTGTAAGTGAACTCTCAGAAGTGAGATGTAAGTATAATAAACATTTAAATTGTAGACAGAGCATGTATATATCAAATAAAAATATCACATTGTGTATATATATATATATACATACATATATATATATACATACATACATACATACATATATATATATATATATATATATATATATATATATATATATATGGAGTTTTGTTCTTGTTCCTCCATAATCAGCCTTGGCTGACATCCTGAACATCCAGAATTCATGGAGTCTACCTGAGATAAAACTTCAAAATATATTTACAAAATCATTTTCTTGAGTCAAAGAGTTGCAGACACCTAGGGTTCACAGTAATTCCTTATTGACCATAAATTACAGGCTAGTTATATTATTAAGTGCAGTATATATGAATGAGGATTTTCTTGAGAAATAGAACCAAGAGTATTAACATCTCTGTATCTATATATCTCTCCCTCTGCCCATGCCTATAAAGTGATTTATTATACATAATTAACTCTCATCTTATAAGATTATGCAAATTGTCGACTCCTAACATCTGCAGAATGAGTCAGCCTGCTGGAGAGCAAAAACAGGATTCCAGCCCAATCTAAGGGTCCTCACTCAAGGGAGTCTATGGTGCAGTGCCCGTGTGAAGGCTTGTAGGGTCACATCTAAGAATTGTTGATATTTCAATATGTCATAAGGCAGGGAAAAGCTAATGTCTTAGCTTGAAGGCAGTCAGTCAGGAAGAATTTCCTCTTAATTGACTTGAAGAGGGTCACCATTTTGTTAGATTCAGATCTTCAATTGACTGGCTGAGACCCATCCACATTAAGGAGAACAATGAGCTTTATTCTATCTAGCAATTCAAATATCATTGTTTTTTTTTAAACCCTCCTTTATACAAGCACTAAAGTGGCCCATGACTAATTCCAGCAACTTAGGGAGGCAGAGGCAGGAGGTTCACAAGTTTGAAGCCAGAGGCAGCCTGTGAAATTTAGAGAGACCCTGTCTCAAAATAAAAAAAATAATCATAGGGGCTAGAGTACAGGTCAGTGGTCGAGATCTTGCCTAGCACGCAGGAGGTCTGCAGTACTATTACCAGTACAAAAAACAAAAACAAAACACTCAAAGTAGTTGGGCAACCTGTGGTATAGTCACGCTGATATATAAAGTTAACTATTCCATCGTCATTGATAATTATGTATGTGTGTGTGTGGATGTGTGTGTAAAGTAAGGGGGTATAATACTGATAGATTCCACAAGGAAAAAAAAAAGCAAAGAACCATGAAGATAATATTTTCTCTTTCTAACAGAATACTTCCTTTAATATGTGTAAAAATTTTAAAAACTAGAGTTATATAACCAAGACTATTTCTTTTGAATACATCAAAGAAGACCCATGTTTTTGTTAAATAAAATTAATTGGCAACTAGAAATATAAGAAGTGAATGTACATTGAGATACTGAACTTTTTAACAAACTAAAAAATTACTACTATTTTTGCAGAGAAAAATATGACATTTAAAAGTAAAAGCAGGGAAAAATCATTGGAAACTTCACTTGAGGCTCTTATTTGAATTATGTAAGAGATATTCTTTTAAGAATCCCTAAATTATATTTGGGAAGCAAAAATATGCAGTCTGCCTAAGAGTACTATAAATATTTTTCAAAGGACAAAATAATTTCATGAAAACTTTGCATTTACATTCTATTAATGCAAATATATTACCAATGCCAGGAATTTAAGTGGAAATCAAAAGTGTATACTGTTAAGACATTGAGACACAGAAGATTGCAATTATTCTGTTTAACACTTAATGTGGATTTTTTTGTTATATTATGTCTAGCTCATTTCATTTTTTACTATGTTTGTATTTTTAAATAATAGTAATTGCCCTGGGGTACAGTGTGTTTTTTGACATATATACAAATGGTAGAATGATTATATCAAGCTATTTAATTTACTCATGTTTGTCTTTTATTGTAGAGAGAATATTTTAATTTATTATTTTAGTAATTTTGAAATATAAAATGTATTATTATTAACTACAATCATCTTGTTCTACAATAGATCTTGAAAACTCATTCCTATCTAACTGGAATTTTGTACCATTCAGTAAAGTTCTCTTTCTTCTTATCCCTTGTCTCTGGCAACCACCATTCTACTTTTTACCTCTGTAGATTTGACTTAGACTCCTTGTTAAAGTGAAATCACATGGTATTAATGTTATGTGCTTGGTTTATTTCACTTAGGATAATGTCCTACAAGTTCATCTGTTGTTGTTGTTAAGTGCCATAAAATCAAGTCCGACTCCACAAGGACCCAACGTACAACAGATGAAACAATACTGACACTGTGCCATGGCCCTGCGGTATGTCAGTCCTTCTCTGCTATTCATAGGGTTTTCAATGGCTGATTGAGAGTGGGCTACCAGGTCTTTCTCCTATCCATGTTCATTTATGTTATCACAAATTACAGGGTGTCCTATTTTAAGGACAACTCCTATTCCATTGTGCATGTATATATCACATATTCTTTATACATTCACCTGTTGAGGACACTTAGACTGATTTTGTGTCTTAACAATTGGAAATATTGTTGCAATGGATACGAGAATGCAGATATCACTTTGATATATATACCTATATTCTTATTATTGTTAGGTACCATCATATACTTAAATAATATATTATAGAACCATCTGTAAACACCAAGCATTTTGTTATTGCTGTTATCCAGTAAAGATCCTTGAGGGACAAACTCTATCAGACATTATTTTACTCTCATGGTAGAGGTCATTCAGTTAGATATAGGATTCTGTTTTTAAAATAGCATTTTCCCATAATATTGAAAACTTTGCTTTAATGTTGTTTCACATTTACAACAAAATCCTGGCAAAGTGAATTCAGCAACACATATAAAAGATCATACGCCATGATCTAGTGGGCTTCCTTCCACAGATCCAAGCCTGGTTCAACATATAAAAAATCAAACAATGTAATTCGACATATCAAGAGACTTGCAGAAAAAAATTACATGATCATCTCAACTGATGCTGAGAAGGCCTTTGACAAAATCCAACACCATTTTATGATAAAAAACTAGAAGAAGATGGCCATAAGGGGAAAATACCTCAACATCATAAAGGCTGATTATGACAGACCTACAGACAATATCATATTTAGTGGGGAAAAACTGAAATCTTTCCCTCTAGTATTAGGAACAAGACAAGGATGTCCACTCTCTCCTCTCTTACTCACTATTGTGATAGGTGTCCTAGCCAGAGCAATCAGAGAAGAGAAAGAAATAAAAGTGGCATGGGTAGGTAAGGAAGAGGTCAAATTATCCTTATTTGCAGACAACATGATCCTTTATCTAAAAGGCCCCAAAAATTCCTCTAGGAAAGTCTTAGACCTAATTAACTCTTTCAGCAATGTAGCAGGATACAAAATTCGTGCTAAAAAATTGGTAGTCTTCCTTTACATAAATTTTATTGTTAAGATATTAGAAAGATATTTTATCCTTATTAACTTTTAGATAACACAGTTATCCCTGAGATGTTATTTTCTATCTTTTGATTTTTTACTACTTTTTTATTGAGTAATACTAAGTAATGTTCAACAAAATTTTATAAGCATGAGTCTAATTTTGAGTCTTTTATTTTTCATGCTATTTTACACTTAGTGGATATCTTCAAATCTGAAAATTCACATATTTATATGTTTCTGGAAATTTTTCTTCTATTATTTTATTAATATTTTTCTTGCTTATATATTCACTCTAGTCTTCTACATGTATCTGGTTTAATTGAAATTGAAAAACCTAAAATATGTTTTTATAAATAAAATATGGTTTTATTTTCCCCAGTGGAGACACAGCACCACATATCTAGAATTTAGAGAAACATACATCAGTTTGACATGTATGGTTAAGGACAAAACAGTTAATCTGCCTTTGAAAAATTAAGGCTACTAAAGGAGGTGAAATGAACACTGTATGAAACCAAACTACATGTAACTTGTAACTAGGAATCAGTTCAGGGGAACTACATGTAATTTAACATATAGCATCATCTCTGGATAAAATAATGCATTATGAATATTTGTAAGTAAAACTGTTTAGTTATACACATTGGCTTTGCAATCTGTAACAACACATAGAGGCAAATATAATGATAAAATAGGGTTTGTCTGGACAAAATCATTTCTGGCTATGCAGAAACTTAAGTATTAGCCTAAGTAATTTCAAAATAATCATTATTTTAGAATAAGAGGGTCACATTTTGAAAGTATTACTTGACTTTATTGCCCATTAATGCATCTCACTCTATGTCCTCCCCTCCATCCCTATCCCAGGCTCTGGCAACTGCTCCTCTACTCTCTCCTTCTATGAAATCAACTTTTTTACTTTCGCTCACAAGTGAGAACATACAGTGTCTTTCTGGACCTAGCTTTCTTCACTTAAATCAATGTCTTCTGAGCATATACCTGCTACTGTCGATGACAGAATTTCATACTTTTTATGGCTATATATTATACCAGTGGTGGGGGGACTTTCACATTTTCTTTACCTTTATCAATTGTTGATATTTTTATTATTAGGTGTCATGGAGTCATCCCTGACTCATAGCAACCATCATAGGGTTTTCAATAGCTGTTTGTTTTGGGAGTAGGTTGCTGTGTCCTTCTCCCAAACTTATATCCTATATCTGAGCTATTGTAAATACTCATAATAGAAATAAGATATAGCATTCTATAGCAAAGTAAGGTGACTATAGACACCAAATTATTCTATATCTCAAAATAGCTAGAAGAGAGTCCTTTGCTCACAACACAAGAAATAATGTACATTAATTATATTGATTTGATCATTATACACAATACATGTACCCAAATATCACTATCTTCCATAAATGTTGCTGTTGTTGTTAGATACTGTTGAGTCTTTATCTGACTCATAGCAACCTTATGTACAACAATCAAAACAATATTATCAGTGCTTCTCTTCGATTCATAGGGTTTTCAATGGCTGATTGTTTTTTGGGAGTAGGTTGCTGGTCCATCGCCCAAGCCTGAGCACCTGGTGTTCCTGGGTGGTCTCCCATCCAAGTATTAACCAGGCCCGATCCTACTAAGCTTCTGAGATCTGATGTGATCCAACACCACAGTGATAGAGCTGCAGGCATCTCCCATAAATATGTAGAGTTACTAGGTATTAAGTAAAGCAAATTGTAAAAAGTATAAGTTTAAAATTATTATTAGGATAAAATGGTGTATTTTGAACAAGAGGAATATTATAAAGTGATTCTTAGTACATTTAAGTTTAATCACCTTTAAGAAAGTGAGTAAATCTTCACCCTTTTAACCTTTGTACATCCCAAAATAAGCTTAAAATTTAGACCTCTACTCCAGAAATGCATGTACCTCACTTTCCCAAACTATCAAAATATATGATTATTGGAATAAGATTCTTATAGAACAATGCATGAAACATAAATTTTAAAAGAGGGATGTACATTTTTTGATGTATAATTTGTAATAGGTTCCAACAATGAGACCACAAAAATGTAATAAAAAAGAACAGGAGATTCACTTTCCCACCTGTCTATATATTTGTTTTAACAGGAATTGCTGCAAGGAAAATAAAAGAAAGACAAAATCTTTATCATGTTTTCAAAAATGAGTTCTTGCTTCCAGGCTGTTTCCTAGATAAAAACATTATATTGTTTTTCCATTATTCATAACATAAAGTTGTACTTTCAAGCTAAAAACACATAATTGATCCTATATATTTCAAAATTTGATGGCAAGGTGAGAAAACAAAAAATCCGTAATCTCAAGTATATGCATTATTTGTGGATTTATATGATGTAGGATATAGAATTTTCTTTTTAAATAGATTGATCCACTTTGGAGAAACCATACAAATTGGTCTTCATTTATTCATGTATTCCTTTAAAAGGACTTACTGCCAGAATACTGCTGAGGTTACAAGAAGGATTAAGATGGATTTTATCTTTGCCATTTTTAGCCCAAGAAGAAAATAAAAGTGAAGATTTTTGCCAAAAATACCCCTGGGGATACAGCTTACTCTATGCCGTAATTGTTCCAGGGATTCAGCCGTGAGAATGAAAGATAACATTTACTCATAAGTTGCCTGCAGTCTTGTAGTGCAAAACAAAGACTGCATTCTCAAGTATGGTTTTTGGAGAAAATCTGTAATTCCATGTTCAGAAAATATGTGTGAAGATGTAAAAGCATATGTGAAGATTTAAAAACATGTGTGAAAAGAAGATGGCTTTATTGAAAAAAGTGCCTTCTCCAGGGAAGGTCTGAGACTGACGTGTCCAGAAGAGCATTATTGGTTTAGATGGCGGTGTGAGTATTTGTGTATGCAAGTGTGTCACATGCAATGCTCCATTTGGTTCCCAGTTTAGAAATCTCTGCAATGAACAGTGCAGGAAGACATTCAATTTCTGCACATTACCCAAGACCATTTTAATGCCTTGAAGATTGGTTGTTGGAAGAATTTTAGAGATAAAAAAGTTTGACAATTTTGACAAAGCTTGGTGAGCACTCATGATGTAGTCATCATAGCTGGAAAATTGTTTTGTGAATATAAACAGGCTTTCAGTTTGACATCTTTCATAGTAATAGTAGGCAGTGTTGGAGTAAAGAGTGGAGGTGGGCAGGCTTTTGTGGGACAGGAACAGTTAGTGTCATTTCATTTGTGATCAAAGATAGGAGGATCTGCAGTCATTTGGCTTACTTGTACATACTTTAACATCTCGATAAATAAAGCCTCATGTGTACATTCCCTGACACATTTCATCTTCCCATTGACTACCAACATCCATTTCATGCTCTCTCTGTAACTATTCATTCTTTACAGAATGCATATTGGGGAAATAATTGTTGTAGAAAAGAGTTAATAGATGAGGTTAGTATTTGAAATAAGAGCCATTTGGGATACAATATGGGTAAAAATTAGATTTAATTTAATAAATAAATGAGAGAATAAATCACTGAGTTTATTTAGGCATAAGATTTAACTTTTCAGCCTGTACCAACACAAGACATATACAAATCCAATAATTAAAAGGTCACTTACAATGGATGGGAATGAATTTCACTCTCCTAAAGCTACCATTTCCGTAAAAGTAGTTTTATAATAAAAAAGAGGAAATACTTCTATAGAGTCAAATAACCATACAATGAATGAAAGCATTTCTAAGATGTTAGGTATTTATATAGTAGTTCTCTATAAAAATGCTCCATTAGGAATAAAGATCAAATTTTTTATAGAAAATAATGATGAGATTTAATATTAAAGGTGTCAGCTATGAAGACCACATGGTTATTGTGAGAAATAACATTTAACCTTTCTCTTGTGGCTGTTAGAGGCCAGCACAGTATTTTATTAACAACATTGGCAGGTGATTTATTCCCACTGTTTCTTCTCCAGTCAAGCCACATTAGGCTGCACTTGATGTATCATTTGTTATCTTCAACCCCCCTACACACTTTCTGCATGCCTAATCTCCCTGTTCTAGCAAATTTTAGATAGAGAAGAGTAAATACTTAAGAAATTATTCCAAATTTGTCAGAAAGTATGAAAGTAAAATTCACCAGCCAAATACATTTTGCCAGACAATATCTGACGTAATCATAAAGTTCTGGCTTCAAAAAGAGTGATGGTTATACATCAGAAACATCAGTTATGCATAATGGTGCATTAGTGTAGATACAGCAGTGACACAGAATAAATCATAGGCACACTTTCAGGTGGGAATAAAATTTTGTGGAATAAATTCAGGTCAGATAGCTTTCAATAGTTGCTGTTTTCAGAATCTACTACCTAAAAAATCAGTCAGATTGTCTGCAATTGCTTGGCAGATGCACTGAGAATACCTTCGCTATCTTTCAACTAGTGCGATGATTTGACATTAATGTGAAAGCAAATTTAGGGATATCAAAATAGTTCCTTCCTCTAAAATTCTATCTTTTATGTATGTATCCCTGATGAATTTTTGAAGCTTTCAAAATATAATTTTTGTTCCAGTAAAATGCAGTTAATGATCATCACTCTTAAATGCATGATGTGCTTGTTTCCATGTGTTTTTCTTTTAGCTAGCAATCATAAATATTAATTAAACTTATCAAGTGTTGGTTAGAGAAAGGTTCTTCCCTGTGTGATATTTTATTCTGTGAGAGGGACCTGAACTCCTTTAACTCCTAGATTCTCTCTACCTCTTTACTCACCCAGGCCATGAGAGATGGAGTCATTTAAGTGATCAGTAAATGTGGAAATAATTAAGTAGGCATTCTTGGCTCATCTCCGCTCTTCCTGCCCTTGATAGGAGGCAAGTCTGTAGAGATAATCTAGTCACTGTTGCTCCTTCAGGGGCAGTTTCACTGCCTAAGTATTAATACTGATATTTGCTACTAAGATTACAAATATATACAATTGTAAGTTCTCAAATATAACATGTATTGTAAAACCTACCTCTTGTAAATTAACAAATATGATGTTTTTATTTGTACCTATTGCCCTGTTTTTCAGAACTCCATTGGAAAATGTAGAGTAATGTTGCTTCTTGAAAGTTCTCATAGGTTGCTTTTGTTTCTTCTGTTTTAAGTAAACCTTTTCCCTGGGTTCCTATCATTTTTTATCTGTTAGCTTGTTAATCACAAATGAGTTAATTTCTTTATTTTACAAAATAATAAGTACATTTTCCCTGAAACATATCACCATAGATACATACTTATTAACCTCTATCATTTGTGTGTGAAACATCATGTACACTTTTCGGCAAATAACTTTGCAGGATTGGGACCAGAAATGAGTGCAAAGATAAATAAATGGAAGAATCAATAATGGAGAACAGTAGCAAGTGATATTTATTCAATAAAAATGTTTATGAAGATGCTGCAATAAGTGTGAACTTGCTAACATGAGGAGGAGCAAGGAATATACTTTTGAAAAGAATGTAATTGGAACTAAATCCTGTCTTTGCAATGTCTGAAAACCGGTCTTCCGACTGAGTGTGGTAGCATATACCTGTAATCCCAGGGAATAATGAGGTGGGGGCAAAAAAAAATTGCAAATACCAGGCCAGCCGCAGCCTGTATAACTTAGTGGGACCCTGTCTCAAGATAAAAAGTAAAAGAGAGGCAGGTGGTGCCCCCCAGTGGTAGAATGCTTGCAACGTATGTGCAAGGTCCTGGGTTCAACCCCCTAGTGCTGAAAAAAATTCCTGAATCAAAATTTTATCACTAGTAAATTGGCATAACTAATGTCTAAGTCATAGGAAAGATAATATACATAGTCATGCATCTATATGTATGGCAAAATCATTGTCAAAAGTGTTTTCAATACATATCAACGTAAAATAAAGAAATGGAAGGACTAATTGCTTCAAATCTGGCCAATTTAGGTAGCCTTATCTTGAAAATAAACCTGCTTATACAAACCTGTTTACTTAACTATAGTCTATAGCCATACCACCCTGGCATCAAATCTCATCAGATCTCAGGAGCTAAGCAGGGTGGGGCCTGGTTAGTCCTTGAATGTGTGACTGCCTGGGAACACCAGCTGCTGTGGACTTAGGAGAAGGACTCAGCAGCCCTCTCCAGAAACAATCAGCCATTGAAAACCCTATGAATAGCAGACAAGAACTGGTATAGTGCTGAGCATGGCATTATGTCAGTGAGTGGTTAGTCTGTTGTTCATGGGGTTGCTATGAGTTGGACTCAACTTGATGACACCTAAAAACAAACAATAACTTAAAAGTAAGCATAAGCCAGGAAACTGGGCTGGGATTTAGCTCAGTTGGTAGAATGCCACTCTGCAGTCTCTGAGGTCCCAGGTTGGATTCCTGGCACTGCAAAAATGGGAGAAGGACATGGTAATCCACTCCCAAGCCAATCCCAAAACAATCAGCCATTGAAAACACTATGTGGGTCATTATGAGTCGGACAGGACTTGAGGGCACCTAACAGCACCAACAAGCCAGGAAACCAGAAAATAAATAAATAAATAAAAGCATAAAAATTGCAGAAATGCAAGAAAAATTATCAGCATGGACTACCAATTGGTTCATTGAAGCTGTAATTTAAATGATTAATTTCACTGGCTTACTGTATAGATAAAATATAGCCTGAGGAAATCTTTGACCTGCCAACTTTCAAGAATGTGAGGATTCAAGTGTAAATGCTGACCAATCAGAGTTTTGGTTGTGCTATTCAACTACACACCTTTACTTCAGTGAGGCCCATGGGGATAAATGGATTTCATTTAATGACACCAGTTTATAATTTTAAGAATTTTTATTGAAATTTATTTTATAGGCTTTATTAGATACTTCAAGAAAATCACTTTATTTCAGAGATATAAAAATTCATAACATACAATTATCTTTGTTTAAAACTATTATCTCATAGTAATTATTATTCTGCTTTAAATCTGAAAACCTTATTTTATAGTATGTTGCTGTTGTTGTTGTTAGGTGCTGTCGAGTCGGTATCCGACTCATAGCGGCCCTCTGTACAACAGGGGAAACACTATTGTCAGTGCTTCTCTGCTGCTCATAGGGTTTTCGATGTGGATTGATTTTTGGGAGTGGGTTGCCTGGTCCTTCTCCCAAGCCTACAGAATACGGTGTTCCCAGGCGATCTCCCATCCAAGTACTAACCAGTCCCGACACTGCTTAGCTTCTCAGATCTGATGGGATCAGATGCTACAGGGCTACGGCTGCAGGCTTTATTTATATATGTTGTTGTTGTTGTTAGGTGCCGTCGAGTCGGTATCCAACTCATAGCGACCCTCTTACAACAGGGGAAACACTATTGTCAGTGCTTCTCTGCTGTTCATAGGGTTTTCAATGGCAGATTGATTTTTGGGAGGGAGTTGCCAGGTCCTTCTCCCAAGCCTATAGCTTCTGGTGTTCCCAGGCGGTCTCCCATCCAGGTACTAACCAGGCCTGACCCTGCTTAGCTTCCGAGATCTGACGGGATCGGATGCCACTGGGCTATGGCTGCAGGCTTATTTATATATAGTAAGATTGATATTCCTGAGTTGAAATTTACCAATTTCTCTTTTCCAAATATGGTTCATTTATGTCAATTGGCTTGAGATGCCCTTTTCATTCTCTTTTTGGGAAGTGATAATGAAAATATTGGTACTTTCCTATACTCACACCCATGTAAAGGAGTGTTTATAATATAAACTATAGTTCTTTTTCATTTTTTCTTTCCTTTCATTTTTTTCCTTTCTTTTTCTTTCTTCTTTCCTCTTTTTCTGGTAGAGATCAAATACTGGGCTTTGCACATGCTAGGCAAGTGCTCTACTCAAGTTCACTTATTTTCTAGAGAGGTAATTTGCTCCAATGTTCTCAAGGAATTTTTTAAATTGAGGATAAAGAATGCCTGGAGACGTGGGAATTAAATATGAAAATATAAGTTTCTCTCTAATTCATGCTTTATTTACATGTAGTGTTGTTTTATAAATAAAAAGTGTTTTAATTGAATTATAGAACAACTAGTAGTTTTGATTTTATTCTTGTTGTTGTTAGATGCCATGCAGTCAAGTGAGACTCATAGCAACCCAATGTACAGCAGAACAAAACACTCCTAGACACTGTACTATGCATTATGTAGGGTGCTTCTCTGCTATTCATAGGATTGCTTTGTGGCTGAATATGCTGGAATTGTTCGGGAGTAAGCTGCTGGTTCCTTCTCTCATCTTTGTGGTGCTGGAGATTGAACCCAGGGCCCCCGAGTACACAGAGCAGAGCTTTACATATGAGCTGTCACTCAATCCCAGTTTTGATTTTATTGTTGTTGTTAGCTACTGTCGAGTTGGGTCCAACTCATGGTACTTACTAGGTGTATTTAGTGATGCATAATGCACCTGACAGTTGAGATTCTGCATTTCTTCTAATGGAAGACGACAGTAGTAATGCATACTTCAAGAGCCGTGGTAAGGCTGAAGACACTCAATGGACGTACTTTTCAGTTTACACAGTTCTTTGTAAATGTGAGCATGGTTGTTATTTATTGTCATTATTTTCACCTTTGGAAACTGTTCAAAATATTTATTTGAAGACCCTAAGGGCCTTATGTGGCCCTCTGCCATAGCACTGTGGTGTCTGATTCTGTCAGATCTCAGAAGCAAAGCAGGATGGGGCCTGGTTAGTACTTGGACAGGGGACCGCCTGGGAACACCAGGTGCTGTAGGCGTGGGAGAAGGATCGGGCAACCCACTCCCAAAAATCAATCCCCCACTGAAAATCCTATGAATAGAAGAGAAGCACTGACATTAGTGTTTTGCCTGCTATACATAGGGTCGCTATGAGTCTGACACCAATTCCAGAGCACCTAACAATAACTACAACAAAGACCTTATTATGTATTTTATTATTTCTTGTACTGAAGTCATATATAAATCCCAACCAACTCCTCTTTTAATTTTCAAAAATATTCAATTCTCAAAAATACAAAGAAAATCTCTTTTCAGAACAGTTTTTGGATGATTGAAATATATATAATACACAGTGCACATTCTTTCTCTTAACAGTTCAAAGTGAATGTTTTTGAGGAAAACCTTGATCATTTTTATTAGTAGGTGAATTAACAAAAGGAAAGGAATGTAATTGACAGAACTTGAAAGATGAATAATGGAAACTTATTTATAAATATCTGTCTTCCATTATCACATTGTATTGTGTAGCTATGTGTGGAGCTTATTTTCTGTATCTGTCCAGTAAAGAATAGAGGATTTATCTGACAGTTCTTGAGGAGATATACTTATGAAATGATGCACACATGTTCAATGACATACAAAATACTAATACCTGATTAACAGATGTAGATTCCATGTGACATGTTTGCAAAGTAGAGTGCGAAGTGCATGTTTCAGATTTGCATCCTGGTTTGAGAGCTGAGACAAAGTTTGATTACATTAGTGTATTGGGTAGGTGATTCCAAAAGACAGTACAGAAAGGAGGAGTAAGACATAGTAAGACAGGATGGAAGGCAGCTAACTGAAGACACAAAGTTGCCATTCATTAAAGGGGCATGTTACTACTGTGAGAAACAGGAGATTAATCCTGCTGGGGAATTCTGGAAGCCAGGGAGGTATATACACCTCACTGCAATAACATTGAGCAGCAAAAGATATGGGATATTTTTGCACTGTCTATTTTTGGCTTGGTGTCCCTCCTTGTTAGGTTAGGTGCGGTCGAGTCAGTATCCGATTCATAGTGACCCTCATAGGGTTTTCAATGGCAGATTGTTTTGGGATTGCCTTGGGAGTGGCTTGCCAAGTCCTTCTCCCATTTTTGTGATGCTGGGAATTGAACTCGGGACCTCAGAGACTGTAGCACAGCACTCTATCAACTGAGCTAAATCTTAGCCCAGTGTCCCTCCTTAGGAGACCTTAAATCCCTGACACTTCTTGCCTTCTGAACGTACGTGGAAAGAAGACCAGGGGACAGAGGCCTATAGGTGTAGTAAGGCAGGTCTTGAATTTTGAATTTTGAGATACCTGCACCGAAACTGTAATAACAGAATCAGGATGGAGCACTGAGTATTTTTGCAATTGATCTCTTACCACCTCAGATCCACTCATACCTTACTTTAAACCCACTCCAAACACTGACTGCTTAAAGGTTGTAAGCAATCACATTATCTGGAGGAAAGACTTAGAACAGGACATGGAGAACCAAGCTACATCCTTCCTTCAGCAGTTAATCTTAAAACAGTAACTCATGTTCACAAGTTTCTTCTCTTGTCTAGTATTCTTCACCTTTGCTAAGAATATTTTCGGATTTGTTTTGCTAGTCATGTGATGTACTCCAAATGCATAATCCCAAAGCACTGTGGGGTTCTCATTATTAAGTTATGTGTAGGCCTGTTGATGCAAATGTCCAATTATAGTTATGGTTATGGAAACAATAAGTAATCTCAGAGTGAATATCTCAAGTCCAAGACATGCTTTTCTGAGCCCATCAGGTAGTTACAAAGACCTCCTTGTGATAATTGGTAATAATAAACCCCAACATTAAAATGTAATTCCTTTCTTGTCTGCTACTCTACTGAAACGAAGAAAACAAATGATCCGGTTGTAGTCTTAGCTTTTGTTTTAGTGGAATATTTACTCTGCTCAATAGTAGAATTGATCCTCCAAAAAACCTAGAACTCTAGTCCTGCAGAGACTAGAGCTGTGAATAAGAGAAGCAAAAATACCCTACATGGGCATGTCTCCTACTCTCTGTTCTGAGACACGTGTATTCTACATTATGTAACATACACCCTATGATAGCCTTTGGCTCAAAAAGTCCTAAAACCCTTCAGAATTCCATTCTTGAGCCATTGGCTTTGCTATTCTTTAAAATTTCATTCCAATATTCTATTAATCTGGCAGCTTCTGTTGTATATTGTAGGAGGAAGGTAAAGCAAGAGCATATGCTTGTTCATCACAGAGTGGATCCACAGTGGACCAATAGACCAGCGAAGGCATGTTGTCTCCCTGGCAATGGAAAACTCCCAGTGATACATTAGAAATACATGAAGCCTTTGTGAGTCTGTTGCTCTTACCTCATGTCCTTCCCCAAAGTCCAAATTGAAGAGTAGAGAAATATAAATGCCTATAAATGAGGCAATGATAAAGATGTGCATTCATGTAAGAGTGGAGAATTTGAGAGTATGCTTTTTCTTCACCATATTAATTATTCTTTCATTATGGTCTCACATATAATATTTCATTAAAAGAGAATACAAAGATAATGTAAGAATACCATCACATGGTTTGTCTTACATATCTTTACTCAATATGTCCCTAAGTACATACAAAATTAACAGTATCACTATATCAACAGGATATTATAAATGATTATATCAAATTATTATGTCAAATATATTAATAATTTGCTATAGGCTGGGTGCAGTGGTGCATACCTGTAATCCCAGCAACTTGGGAGGCAGACAAGTTTGTGACCAGAGGAAGTCCACATAATTTAGCAAAACCCTATATCAACAAGTAAAAAAGAAAAAAAAAATGACTGGAGGTGTAGCTCAGTGGTACAGCACTTGCAAAGCATGCAAGCGGGAAGTCCTGAGTTCAACCCCCAGTACCACACACAAAAAAATATTTATAAAGTCAAAGGATTAAAAACTATAAAATATGCAATTTGGCTCAAGATACATAATATATTCAAAAATTTATAACATTCATATAAGCCATAAAAATTTCATAAATTGACTTTTTGTTGTTGGGTGCCATGGAGTTGAATCTGACTTATAACAATCCTATGTACAACAGAATGAATCATTCCCCAACACTGTGCCATGCATATGTCATTTTTATGCTTGAGCCCAATATTGCAGCCATCATGTTTCTTCTCATTTTGTGTCATGCCATATCAACAAATGGAGATCTCAGGGGTTTTGCTCCATTTCCATCATTAAGGTCAACTCTACTTTGAAGAGGCAACACTTCCCCACACCTTGAATGGCTTCAGCCTGGGGAAGTCATTTTCCTAACTATATTTGACATTGCTTTTCTGCTATTCATAGGGTTTTCAATAACTGTTTGTTTTAGGAATGGACTGCCAGGTATTTCTTACTAGTCTTTCTTAGTCTGGAAGCTCAACTGAAACATGTTCAATGTGGGTGGCCCTGCTGGTATCTAAAATATCATTGGCGTAGCTTTCAGAACCACGGCAACGCACAAGCCCCCACCACGCGGCAAGCTGACAAACACATGGAGGAGAGTTGGCATAAAAGTACTTAAATGTTGACAAAAATGTAAAAAACAGACAAAATTATAGTGGAGGGCTATTAATTAGGAAGTTTGGTTTGAGAAAGGCATTAGAGAAAGAAATTTAAAGATAAGAATTTAATAAGAGGAAAGAAAAACAGTTGAATTTTAAATAGAAATAAATCAAAGCTCAAATAGTAAAAAGTAGATTACTTCACCAAAAGTTAATATGCTATGGTCAAACTAAAATTAAAGTGAGTTTAGTTGATCGGTTTCTGTAGGCTTAAGAGAAATAGAAATACCAGAATTTAGACAAATATTAATATAGAATCATAATATTGTTCTTTATTTTATATTTGCAATTGACTTGAAAGTATCATTTTTTAGTTTCCCTGTGTTTTTAAAGCACTCTTTGATTTTATTGGTATTGTTTGTTTGTTTGTTTGTTTGTTTATTTATTGCCAGGGCTGGGGATCAAATCTATGGCCACATGCATGCTAGGCAAGTGCTGTACCACTGAGCTAGATCCCCAGCCACCCTGTACTTCTTCAAAAATATTCACCAGAAGTATATTTTTCTCCACAAGATTATGTAAATATTGAAGAATTCATTTGAACTCAGCATCAGATAGCATCTTCACCATTAGTAACAACACAAAGAGTATAAATATAACATATTTGGGAAAATTGTTTTTGTTGTTAGGTGCTGTCGAGTTGGTATCCGATTCATAGCGACCCTCATAGGGTTTTCAATGGCAGTTTGTTTTGGGATTGACTTGGGAGTGGATTGCCAGGTCCTTCTCCCATTTTTGCGGTGCTGGGAATTGAACTCAGGACCTCAGAGACTGCAGCACAGTGCTCTACTAACTGAGCTAAATCCCAGCCCAATTTGGGAAAATACACACTGAAGTATAAATAAAGATAGTACATAAATTAATGTTTTGTATATATTCTAACATTAAATTTATATAACTGAAGGAATCTTTTAGTCTAAGATCTTTTATTATGAGAATCACCTATAAACTAAAACAACCGAGCATGAGTCATCTTAGACGTTATAAGTTTATTGCTGTCAATACAAAAAGAACAAAGCATCTTTGAATAATGACAAGATATTCACAAAGAAAATGACAAGATGTTTTATAATTTCCTCTAGTTAACTTATTCAATCAAATTATTACCCAGATAATATTACCCAAGGTGTCAACAAATTTGAAAAAGCTAGGCATCATTTCAACAATCTGTCAACAAATATTTTATCTGGACAATGGCTGAGAATGCATGTGCTTGTATTGATACAGCATATATATGACCTTTACTCACATAAGTAGAACTAAAATATGCCTAGCAATATTTCATAATTTTTTAAAAAACAATTTATGCACTCAAGAAATCAGAATGACTAAGTAAAAGACGTTTCTGACACAAGGGATATAGAAGAAAGTTCTCTTCTGTTAAAAAAGAAAAAGAACAAAAAAGTAACTAGCTGGGAGTTTTGGTTCACACCTATAATGCTGGTGACTTCGGGGAGCTGAGACAGGAGAATCATGAGTTCCTGGCCTAAGGCATCCTGCACAACTTAGTGGGACTGTGTCTGAAAAGAAAAAGTAAAAACAAAAATAAAACCAAAAAATGGTCTGTAAGTTCAGCTCTGTGGTGAAGTACTTATCTAGCATTTATGAAGCCCTGGGTTCTAACCCCCATTACTAGAAAACAAAACACAACTGATTATGCCACTTTTGAATGAATAAGACATGAGACTTTATCATATATATATATATATATATATATATATATATATATATATATATGTATGTATATGTGTCTGTCTGTGTGTGTGTGTGTGTTATACACACACACAACTGGAGCTATCCTTATAGGATTTACAGAAGGACAATTTTATTTATTTATTTTCATCATCATTTATTTAATGACAACAGACATCATTATCAAATAGACACTTGTTTTCATCAGAAATTATCAATCACTGTCTTACCCAGCTCTGATCAATATATTTATTTTTTATTATCAAGATACCAATTTACATTATTCTCTAACTCTCCTGAATAATCATTTAAAGCCCAGGTTGAAACCTAGAAGGATAATTAATTTTCAAATTATTTGAACAGCAACTAAAACTTAGAACAAATTGATTGCTGTAGCAATTCTTGCCTCTAGAGACCAGGTTTCAAAATGACCCCATATGCCTTCAAATGAATTGCATAAAGATATGAGCTCAAAATAAGTTGCTCTTAACCTTAAATGTGTGAACAATTTTGCATATCCATAATTGTCAATATGGCACCCTTCAGGATACACTAGCATCTCTGGGCAGAGAGCCAATCAGCCTTATGTTCAGTTATATGTGAGCCAGCTGGACAGCTGACAGGTGCATTGTGGTGGTTAACTGCTGTCATCCACACTCTTTAACCCTCCAGTGACTTCACTGTTCTGATACGATTCCCAGAGAAATAGGTCATCACTCAGACAACTAAAGCATAATATGGATATGCTATACTGATGGGGGTACATGTAGTGTGCCAAGATAAGACTCTAAAAAACATTATGAAAATTCTGTAGGCCCTCATAAATGCTCACTTATGGAAGAAAGGTATTCCCTGATTCACCCTCTAAATACACGTAGCTAAGGAACTTAGCTAAAGTATTTCACTCTAGGACTTTAGAGAATTATATCAGTGTGGACTTAATGCTGAACTAAATATTCCACATGGGATGACTTGATTCCCCAACGTTCCCTTAATTTGTAGGCTTTCTTAAACAAAATAAATTGCTTTGCCATATCACTTCAAGAGCTAGCCCTCCTTACAGAGAGGGTTAATAGGAGAAATATGATCCAATGACCAGACATGCCCATTTCAAAAGTCAGTATTATGGTGAAAAGCACATATATCTATTGAGCATCCAAAGTCAACAGGACTATTTAAAACTATTTCAGGAAAAGTGCCTTGATGCATATTTGTCCAGTGGAAGGAGTCATTTTCACCTCTAGATACATAAAATATAAATGAATCCCCTGATTTAAGGAAAATACAAAAAGATTAGCAACATATTCCCTTGCTAAAGTTGTGAGAGAATCACCTATAGTCCTTTGATGTGGGAATCCCTCCTTTAGGCATTTTTCCCATAATTATCCTGGCAAAATTTTGAAATGACCTATGTACAAGGTTATTTACTTTTGTCTTATTTGTCAGAAAAAGAGAAAAACCTGGAAATGATACAGATGACTGGAGCCATGTTGAATAAACTGTGGTAGATCCAAGGAATAGATGCCTATATATCTTCAAATGAAAGAGGAAAATTTTTACACACTGTTAGAGGTTAATATTTAAAAACCAGTTTAAACATATTGACCAATGTGATTGC